>JABWIB010006742.1:15345-27445 GCA_016617825.1 Platyplectrum ornatum
AACCCTTACTAAAATCTAGATAAGCTATGTCCACAGCTCCCCCTTGATCAACTACTTTTGTTACCAAGTCAAAAAATTAGATTTGTTTGATATGATCTTCCTTCTGTAAAACCATTTTGGGGTCTTCTAAGTTATTTGATTTTAAATATTCTACAATGTGTTCTTTTAACAAGATTTCCATTCATTTTCCTATTACTGATGTTAGACTTACTGGTCGATAGTTGGCAGCATCTATCTACTTCAATTTTCATGCAGAGGGACTCAATTTGCCAATTTCCAGTCTTCTCTGCTGTTGCTAGCGACAGGTTAAATAATTTAGTTAATGGTTGTGCCAGCCATTTCTTTAGTGAACCTTCCCTCTGCCAAAGACTCCAACACATTTCTCCAATTGTAGAAAATAAATTTTTCTAAAAATCTATCAATTTTGTGTTTGTGTGGCCTGAGTCTCTCTCTGTTTTTATATTAAAACATACTGCTTGATGATCACTAGATCCTATATTTTCACCAACACTAACTTCTGAGAGCCTTTCGCCATTTGTAAGTACGAAATCTAAGGTTTGGTACTTACTATGGTTTCTATGGTCACCCAAAGTTCTTAATGGATAGATGATCCAAAAATAAAATAAAAAGTTATTATAAGAAAATGTATTTTAAACATGTACAGTATAGATATATCATTATACAAGNTATTCACATGTACTGTTTTGGCAAAATTTTGGTTTCAATAATTCTTAGTAATGCTTGCTTTACTTCCTTGTTTCTCAGGCAATAGATGAATGGATTTAACAGAGGAGTTAAAACTGAATAAAATACAGAAATCATCTTATCTTCTGCAAAAGAGTAACTTTCTCTTGGCCTGACATACATAAATATGACAGCACAAAAATATATGCTCACCACTGCAAGATGAGAGCCACAGGTAGAAAATACTTTCTGCCGTCCCACTGTGGAGGGGATTTTCATAATTGCTATTATAACATTGATGTAGGAGACAAGAGTGAAAAAAAGACAGCTAAAAACAATGACCCACATTAAACCAAAAAAGTAAGATTTAAGGAGATTAGTGTCTGAACACGAAAGTTTTAAAAGAGGGGAGACATCACAAAAGTAATGGTTGATGATGTTTGATCCACAGAAAGATAGCCTTGCCAAAAATNTCACAGGGAGCAAAGAACCAAGGAAGATCCCTAACCAACAGCCACATGTCAGACTCCAACACATCTTTGAGGTCATGATGGTATTATACCGTAAAGGATGACAGATGGCCAGATATCGATCATAGGCCATGATACTGAGTAAAATGTTCTCTATTCCACCAAGAAAAAAGAAAAAATAACACTGGGCAAAACAGGAACTGACTGATATTTTGTTCTTTTTGACTAGACAGCCAAAGAGCAATTTAGGGATAGTTACAGTTGTGTAACAAATCTGCATAAACGCAAAATTGCTTAGGAAAAAGTACATGGGATGGTGTAGGCGACGGTCAGCTAGAATCACAGCAATAATAATTATGTTTCCTGTTACTGTAAGCACATATGAAAGGAAAAATATAACAAATAGGATGGTTTGAGTTTGTTCACTTGTTGGAAATCCCAAAAGTATAAATTCTGTTACTGTAGTTTCATTCCAAAGGCTTGAGCCTAGCATCATATAGGATATGTACCCTATGAAATGTGCAGAAGAAATATATGAGGAACAAACACATTGTGGCTTTATGTAGCATTCTTTTTAGATAAAAGAGTGGGCCTGATTCAGAGTTTTTGCAGATGTACTACGCAAACAGAACACAAATGCGATATGNGTCTGATCCAGAGCTGCATGTCACCTAAAACACGCATCTCTGGATGGAACATTCATAATGAGCTATATGCATAGAATCTGAGAGTTGTACTGTGGCAGCATATACCAGTTTGCATGTTTAAAATGGATGCAAACTGGTGAATAGCAATACACTGCTATTCAGTCATGAAAAATAATTTATTAATGAATGATTTTTTTTACATTTTCCTTGTTTAAGACACAGTTGATATTATAAACTTGGAGATTTATTTCTTGAAAACTCTAACATGTTGCATGATTTTGTAGAAAGCGCAGGGATTCTGACCTGACACTGCTTCTTGCAGAAGCAATAAAATGTCCACAGTCTAATTAAAATTTTGCAAAGCATCCAGTTCCACTTGCGCAGAACATANAGATGTGGACAGAGATGCAAAGGTAGCCCTGCATCTGAATATCTGTGCACACTTTTGTTTTGCACATGCACCGAGTGGTTTCTTGCCTGACTTTTCCTGAAAAACAGATGGGTGCGCAGCTGGATATTCTCCATGTCTAAATCTGTATAAACAGGTTTAATTTAACAATTTTTAGTTATTAAGGAATTAATAGAGAAACGACATTGTACGTTCACATTTAACAGCTTCTTGTGTTTGCACATATGTATCTGATGCANTTTCAGTACAAATCTGGATCCTCTGTACTATTGTCTGTCCATGATTTTCTAATTAAACAGTATAGGCATGCCATATGCATAACACTCTATCCATATTTTCATTTTGTCTCCTTTTGTGCTGACCCTCAGGTGAGCGTCAGTTAACTGCCATGATGTGATTTTCTGCTGCTCATGTTTAGAAACAAGGAGTACACTTTCAGATCACAATGCATCTCAAGCATNCTTCGCTTCATTCATTCTTTTCTTTCATTTACATTAATACAGAGCTCCTTGCATTAATCAGAATTTCTGCTTACTGTGTACTACCTGGAAGTCACACAACATACACGGTCACATAATTATACAGAGCGTGCCAGTACCGTGTCCATACACTAAGCAACATACATAATAAAGATAAAATAAGCCAATTTTCTTTTTCAGAAAAATATCATGACAGATAATTTGTTGATATATGACTAAGTTATATATATTAAATTAAATGTGTAGCGTAAATGTAGGTTAAATTCCATTAAAATGCATAATATACTAATGTATACATGAATAATATACAGAAAAGTATTACATTAAGTAATGGAAATTGTGTTTTTGTTTTTATCCAGCAAAAGTAAAAAAATATANATATATAAAAACACAGATAGACACATTAACAACTTATAGGATAGATGAATCTATGATCCATTTTATAATAAATCTTACATAATAGCTGTGGTGTTACCTGGACCATGAGCAGCTAATGCAAAGAATCGCTTTAGACCTGGCAGTTTTAATATACAACCGTTTGTGGGACTTTTAGTAATCTCTATGGATGCCACAGCCCCATGAAACAAAAATAAATCCCATGAATAGCTTACATTGTAGGATAAATTTGTTTTAAAAAATACGGCAAATTCTTCTTATAAACAATTTATATTGTTTGTTTACACATGAGATTTTAAATCAAAAGGGATACAACATCCATTCCTTCCATTACAGCATATTTTGTCCTGATGAGAAATTGTGTTTGTAATGAATTTACTTAAGTTAAGTTAAATTATAACTTTTTACATTTACATACNTTGACAAACAACATTGAAACTATTACTTGTTGGTTGTATACATGGAAATATATAAGTAAGCAGAAATAGTCACAGAAGCAGAATGTATACTAAAAAACTGNTACGATGGTCTCCTGTTCTGCCCCTAGGGGTCGCTGTGGGACATTTCTGCCACTGTGATTCTGGTTCCCACCAGAGGGGTCACTGTGGCACCCTGGACATTATCACTCATTCCATGCACCTGTCCTGGGCCTATTTAGGCACTCATGATCCAGCACTCAGTCTGGATCATTCATGTTTCCTGCTTGTGTCTGTGTCAGCCTGTGCTCTGCCGTCCTCTGCCCCAGCTCTTGTTTGTGTCATTCATTTACCTGTGTTCTGTTTTTCTGCTTTTGCGCAGCTCTGAATAGCACGGAGTTTGCCGCGTGCGGCCGCAAAAAACTCTGAATCAGGTCCAAAAACCCTTTGAAAAATTGTAAAGAATTTAAATTAGGACTAATGTTTGAACCAATTTAACCCTATCATTCCCTGCTTTTGTGAGCTTTCAAAGTCAGGCAATGAGTTAAGGGAAAAACAAAGATTTCAGGAAGGCAACCAAAATATTTCCACAGAATGTACACCCTCCTTGTTGATTTAATTTTTAAGACTAAGAAGCTTTGAATAGCTTTGAGAAGCTTTTGGAAGGGAAATGCATTGTTTCTTCAAACCTCTGTGAAATTGCTAAAAACCAGGTACCATAGATGATAGAATGGTTTTAAAAGCAGGAACCCTGAGATGTAATCCAAGAACAATGTGGCCAAATTCAGCCAAGAACCAGATCAAAACAATCATCCAACCAGGATGACACATACAGATGGATGGAGTTTGCTTGTTATGCTGGCCATACATCAGACCGATATTGCATACAATGTTGCGATAGCGATGTATCTAAAAGATACATTGCATGTAAAAAACGTGAATCTGGCCTCTCCCCGATCCGATGCGTGCTCCTGATGATCGAAAATCACATCGCTGAATCTTCCCTGGTGCTGGCAAGATTCAGATTCATCGTGTGAGCTGTTGTTTACATCGCATGTGCTTTTAGCACACGCGATGTATCTGCACCGATCAGGGAGCTGCTTCAGTGTCCTCACTCCCCCTCCTCCGTAACTGAGAGCAGCTGATGCACTGCCTCCCCCCCCCCTCTCCCTACCACTCCCTCTACCTCCGTGTCTCAGCAGCTCACACTGTCTGAGAACTAGCTTCCTCTCTCCCTTCCAAGCAACCCTGACACTACTCCTTANATTAAGAGCTATATGGGCCTGGGACTGAAAATGCCCTTCTTCATCATACTATGCCCTCCTATGATATACTGATGTCATTGGTATCATTAGACATGAGGCTGTAGTCCCATTAGCCCCATTGTNAATCTGGCCCTACCAGTATCATAAATAGGGACACATCCAGCAATTGTGAATATGTTGTCGGAGAACAGTGTGGATGTGTTCCTAAATGTCTTTGAGGACCCTATATACAGTAACTCTCCCTGCTGAGCAGTTAACTGTTGTCCTTTGAGTAAACATTAGGTGAAACCCTAATTAAGACACACTTCTAGATAATTAGATAGCTGTAACATANAGGAGACTACTAACACATTGGTACTGTGATAAATCCTCAACCATTCTCTGTGCAACCCAAACAGGAAAATCTGTTAATTAGGTGGTTAAGGTCTTATATTTACATATACTTAAATTATGCAAGCTTTAATAAAGAGGGAAAGAAAGATTANTACAATGACTGCAATCTTCAAGACTGTGCAATTAATATCCTTCAACGCAGCAACTTAATGAAAATACTGTGAAAGGGATTACCTGTGATCTGATTGATGAATAGAAAATATGACGCCCGAATTTAATGCACTCTGCTTCAAAGTCAACAAAATCGTAAATTCGTGCTTATTTTTCAGTTTCTGTAGCAGTTTTTCTGATAGCACAGATGAGGCTTTTAAACTTCTTGAAGCATCTAGAAGAGAAATAACAAACANATAGTTTTTCATCTTGGGTATTGACCTTTGCAGGTATGCAACTAAACCAATTCGATAAACATGACCATATGTCAGATCTTTCAGTTGTCCAGACCTTTAAATCTTTAAATCGATAAACCATTTCTCCTAACCTATGACCCACTAGTGGCAACAGTACGNTCTCATAAGCTGCTCCAGTGCTGAACATGAAGGATATACCTAAAATATTTATCCTGAGCTTTTACTGTGCATTATATAAATTATTCATATGTCCTAGCTAGTGCAGCCATTCTCACCATCATCCATGTAACTTAGTGAGGCTACCTACATGTCAAGAAATACACTTCCAGCTTAGTAAATGTCAAACAATCAGAAACAGAACTGCCTAAAGGATGACATGCCAGTAGGAATTGTGAGAAAAAAAACCACCCTAATATTCTGCTGGATGTAGGAAGGAATGGAATAATCGAGAGATATAGCGTGTGATTAGATGAAACTCAGTTCTGTACAAAATGATATTTTTACTTTAACTCGCACAACTGATAAATCTAGAACATTGCAATTAGTAAGTAGAAAGTGCAGTTCTCTGGCAGCAGGTATCTTTTATTCTCTTAATTAATAAGGAAAGCATTACGCCAAGTTCTTTATCACTTGGGATTTAGGAAATGTATTCAATTTTAAGGAAAGTATTTCATTGTTTATCCGCTGCTTCATCAGCTTCATTTAAAAATAAAATAAAAAAACATTCTGTGATTTCTATACATATTATGAATCACTATAGACAAGTGTGTTTTTAGATGGATTACTGGGAATATCAGCCGTGTTTCCTTTGTTTGCCAGTCGATTATANATCAGTTTGTTCTGATTTGTAGATGTATGAGAAACTTACAAATTNAAATCTTACAATGCAGATGCTGCATGCACAGTCTCTCAGAGCCTCCGTCCTGTCAANACTATAATCCTTTTTTACTAGGTTAAAAAAATAAACATTTGAAAATGTTAATAGCAAGCTGCTTAGGGAATAGCAGTCATTCACATTCTACGGTTTTGAAATCCTTTATTTTAAGCAACAGTACACGTGAACATTCAATGTGTGGCAAAGAGCATCATAACAGGCAAAAGAGTAAACTGTTGCAATAGTACAATGCGGCAAATAAAAGTACAATAACAGCTTCACAGTGAAACCGTGGCACCATGCCTATTATAAAACAAAATTAAAAGCTGTGACATTACAGAGNATGTTCCATAATGGGAAGAAAGACAAGGGAAGTGGTGAGACGGAATGGCTAACAAATCAGGGGGGTGTTAAGATTCTAGCATAATCTGAAGATTGTTGGAACTCCAACCACAGGAGCCAGGTGGCCCAGAACTCAGAGAACCAGTCCAGTGAAGACATCAGTAGTTCATCCATAGTCAGGTAGTGATCGATCCGGAGAACCCTATCCTACAAGGTGGGGGGGTGATGGATTTCCAGTGTGAGCGATTCAGCGACTTATTTATATCCCACTGTATACTATTCATACACTACAGCGTAGTGTAATTAATACATAATCTGAAAGCTGTGACCAAACTTTAGGTCTCCAAGCACAATAGCAGAGGAGATCTCAAGCTGAATCCCTGTTGTATGTAATCTCCCATGCGAAAGACCATTCACTCACACAATAGGGAGTTCTGATAACGCATTCCTACCTTAATANTTACACACCACCCCCTTGTAACATGGTGACAGTGCCGAGGTCTGGATAGTAAATGAGGATTGACCTTACTGTACTGTCTACATACCTTCATCCTCCCAGAGTGGAAGCACTTCTGCTTCCTGCCCTATAAGGTGGAATTCGGGATCTAGAGGTCTCCCTTCTGTCATCAAATTTCTCAGTCATCCTTAGTAATGCTTGAGGCAGTGATTTGAGGCTTGAGGTTTTTTTCTGCAAAGCTTTTTATTGGGATTTTACAATGAACAAAATATGTACTGTATTATATACAATTTGGAGCCCTTGCAGTAATTTGTATGTAGGTAAAAAAGGCCAGTAAAGCAGTTCTTAAAGTAAAAAATCAACAGCAGAGGTGGCCAGAGATTGTGCTACACAGAAACAGCTGACCTGAAATACATAACAAGAGATAACATCCCACCCTTGGTCAGAGGGGGACATAGAGGTAACCTCTTGCTCGAAAGGATCTACACATTGGACAGCCTAATCCCTTGAAACTATTAATGTAACAATTAAATATATTTTTTTTACATTTTTCAGATAACCATCTGATGCTATAAGCAGCATCATTTCGGAAAATTGGTTAATANCAATTATAGATTTCATACGTAGTTACTTCACATATACCTTTAGTTATGCAGTCAATATATTTACTTTAAAACTTATATCATTCTTCAGATATCAGATATGTTTTCATCAAAGATTCAGAAACAGCACTGATACAATCTTAGAATTAAGTACATATAATTGAAGCAAGAACTAGTAGTGAAGGCCACATCAAATATCAATGTTGGGAATCAGCAGTACCAACTAATAAGGCGTTTCTTTTCCATGAATTGAGCAAAACCACTTTTAATTAAAAGGATAGGTTTGGAGTTTACCAGTTACAATACCTAGATTAATATAGATGAAATATTAATGGATAAAAGGTAGGCAATACTTACTGAAATTAGATATAGTTTCTGTTTTGCATTTCATTTTTCATTAATTAATTTATTTAACAATTCAACTTTTTCTTTTGAATAAAGGTTTTTATGATTTGTGTCTATTTCTAGAGTATTTTGTTTTATAGACTACCCACAGAGCATACACATTCCATCATCCCTTTAATTCTATGTGTAACAAGATAAAGACATAAGGAAAATAAATAACAAATAATGACAACTATTATAAACTAACAATTTCCAGTAAAACAGAAATATGTTACAGTACGTTTTCTATATTCCAGGAAGCACCATTTTATGTGATTGAAGACAGCTGAATACACTTGACTGCTTCTACTAAGGGATTTGGAAAAGTCATTACTAGTGAAGAATGAAAACTTCCTTTACTAACCTATGTATATGTGTGACACACAAACCGAAATGATCTACTGCTTTATTATGTGACTACTGCATCTGTATTCATCTTTTCTCTTAATCATCAGGAAGAAACACGATGTAATAAATATTATTCCAGTTTACAAATGACAATGATTCTGGTAACTATAAGTTCAAGCCACATATTTTATACATAGTATATGTTGAATCGTTATTTAATAATCACAGTATGAGCTTTATCTCCCACCTCTTATCCTATTACTGGAAATGATAACTTTTACNTGTAAAATTAGTTGACAACTCAATGAACACACTGCTGTCTTCAACACAGAATATGCAAAGTAATAAGTGATGACTATTATCGTTACTACTTACACTTAGTATTGGCTTTTGAATCGCATTAAAGCTTTTAATAAGCTGCATCTAGTTTTCCGGAATATAGGATGTGTTAATTTTTTTGCTTTGGGTCTTAATCAGGCCCAGTGCTGCAGCAGGTTATTTTGCAATTGNCTAGCCCTTTATTATTAGATATATACATATTAAATATATATATATGGTGCCACATGATAAGATATTAGAATTTAGAACATTTGGGTCCACTTTTGGTCATGTAGAATTCAGTAAAGTCTCTGATTGTCAAACAAACGTTACAGCAAATAAGATAGCTTACACAAATAGGCAGAAGTAACCGAATAAAACGTACACTCTGAAAGAAATCACAATGGTTTGCATCTCTATAAAGCACACACACTGTAGAAAACATGCTTGTCCGGAGAAGTTAAAATGTTTTGATGTGCTACCATAGTGGTAATAGATTATATACTAGAAATGGACAACAGCAGGCTCTCATTAACCCACAGTCACTCTAACCAAAAGTCATTTTCTCACTTAGAATCTGTGACTAGAAAATCACTATTCAACATTAGCATTATACATTAACAGATTGTATTGACTTATTACCCACTCACAGACCAGTGAAAATCTATTCATTTACTCCTTTGGTTGTGCGACTACACTAAGGATAAGTCACATTCTGCACTACAGGAGACGTGAAGTTACAACTTCCATAATATTTCAACAGGTAAGTATAACAAATACATGGAAAGCATAATGGTACTTCTAAGGGCCAAAAAAAACCATCTGGTCCATTAGGCAAATGCCGGATGAACCGATGCAGTCCAGATCAATGAAGTTTTGGCAGCAGTGATGCACACACAAGTCTATTTGTGCTAGAAAAATATTCCAGTCATTGTGGCAGAATGCTTTGGATTATTTGCCGAGTAATTTGCCCCTGTATGGTCAGTGTTTGGAAGTTATATGATGGTTGAGCCCAGATTTTCTTACAAAGAATTCTATGCCTTACAATTGCGATTGTATGGAAATCTTATCNATTATTATTTATTATGACATTAGTTTATGCATGATAATTGTCTGCCAATGATAAGTATATGGAAAAACTTATTATGCACTGTACGCAGCGTTTTTGTTTGATATATGTTTTTGCATAACATTTTTTTTATTCATGCTTTCATGTTTTGAAATATATGATTCAATTATCCAGGCTGCTTTTTACTAGTCTGGCTGTGGCTGTGGCTGTTTATTGTGGAACTAAAAAGTTCCACAATAAANGGTCAAGAAATATTATTCAAGGTATCATAGGATTTCCAATGCTGCTATACTTGGAGCTCCGAGCACAGTGGCTTTGGAAATCTGGATCTTGTCCTGTAGTGTTATATATTATCTACACATGGGCCTAAGTTTACTAAGTGGNGAGATTACAGTGTGATTTAAAAGTGCGGACGTTGCCCATAGCAACCAATCAGATTTGAGTTCACATGTGAAAAATGTGTGTAGAATGAAATGGAGAGCTTGAATCTGATTGGAAAGTGGGGATGTTGCCAATAGCAACCAATCTCACCGCAGATCACTCCTCTCATTTTCACTTATATAAACCTGTACTTCTGCTCCACCATCATTTAAAATGGGATAATATGGAGGGCACTTAACATTCACTTCCTGACCTGTCCAAAAATAATATCAGTATGGGGGTCTGCAGCAAGTACGGTGCATGCACTTGCAACACAGAATGGAAAAAGACCCTCTTTCATAAGGCTGGTTCTGGTCCAAGATTATCATTTCAATATACAAACAGCCAAAGAGAGATTGCTACTACTGCTGATTTTCAGCATGTTCCCTTCACATTTCTATTATTTCCCCCTCCTCATTTCAGTCTTTTGGTGAGTGTTTTGCTTCCACTTAATCTCCACTCTGGGTTTTGCTGTTCCATAGTATTTTCTCTGCTTGAAAAGTTATGAACTGTGATATCCTGATGTAATTAATCTCTTCTTAACAATGCATAGCCTGAGTTTGGCTTAAAATAAATTGTTGTTTCTATTCCATTAACTTTCATACTAATCCCAAAAATGCTATTTCAGTGGCTTAGCAGCCCTTGGTAAATCTACTGTTGCTACTAATAAAAATAAAACTCATGCAGTTTATCGTGATGGGAACTTGAACTAGAACAGTTTTTGTGGTTTGTTTTGGGGGGTTTTTGTTTTATTGATTTAAGTTTCAGGTCTTAACTCCCTAATTTTAAGCTCAATCTATTTTATTGCAACAATGCTATTCTTGTGTCCTATGACTGATCCTGGACTACAGGAGACTTTCTTGATATTCTTGGACTTATGGTACAGGGAACAGGGCTTTTATGCTCTTGAAAAGATTGCTTTTCTTAGAGTAGAGACTTATATCTATATCTATACTTGTAGTTCAACCACCTTCAATTATATGTTAGGATTCACCTTAATATCAACTATATGGTGTCCAGATTGAAGAATTCAAAAACATAGTATGTTTGAATTTCAACAGTCCACCCAGCATAATGTTGGTAGATGGGGGTACAGATTTGCCCCACCAGGCGGAACAAGCACACAGAACATCGATTCATATGTGCACATCTGGTGGGNGCATATGAAGTGGGGGGCTGGGCCAAGATCTGGTCCCATATATTCTTAAAAAAAAATCTTATGTCATAATACATTATGACACCATATATCAAGTTTATACCATTAATATTATAGAGGGTAAAAAAGTACCAACATAACAAATAATCATTAATAGTGTGAATTAGATAAACCATATGCACATATATTAAACACATATGCACATATATACAACTACAATTACATAGCTATACTGATTTTGTTTTTATAATAATTTATAAGTCTCATACAATTTACAAACCCCCATATAAGTGCATGGCCTATTAAAGCAGAATCAATAGCACACCTGTGGTGAACATCACACTGTTGTTTATCTTGTGAAATGGTTATAATGTAATGTGATAATAATATCTATGTCTAAAACATATTTCACTAGATTTTCCCTTTTTTTCATTTTTTCATAGGATTCCCACCGGAGGAGAAAGAAAAATGCCTTTCACCTATTTATCTAGTAAATTTTTTTTAGTTTATGTCGCATAATTTGGTTTAAATTGACATATACAGTTTTTTTACTTAGATTGTTTCATATCGGTGCTCGTCTATCATTGTACATATTGACTTTTAAAATGGTGAGATCTGCTGCAG
>JABWIB010006743.1:13299-28563 GCA_016617825.1 Platyplectrum ornatum
ATTTAGAAGTGGTGGTATGGACATTTAGAAGTGCCGGCATGGAAAAACTGAATACAATAGAAGTCAATGGAGATTTGTAGTTTTTAAATTATATCAGTGTGAGAAGTGCCGGTATGGTATCCCCCCGTATACACCCTCACTTCTATCCCCCCGTATACACCCTCACTTCTATGCCCCCGTATACCCCTTCCCCTTTGAGACCTGGTTAGAACCCCTGACATGATCTATCTCTCACAATCAACTGTTCCTTGGCTCAGTGGTTCTCTCATCCAGTACTAAGGCAAAGTACTAAATCTCCGTCTATACTAGATCTCCCTCTATACTTCTATACTATACTATACTTGCTGAAAACAAAGTATAGAGGAACCCAACCAATCTTATGCAATGGCCTTTTCTATTGAGGGGGGCACAACATGTAGTGGAACTGACACATAGGAAATAAAGTAGGAGAAATGGACAGCTTTAGGCAGGATAAAGAATAGAATTATACAACAGTATTAGTAGATGTGAAACTTACACTGAGTGAATAAGATACTTGTTATGTATTATTTGTATATAGGCTATTACCTTAACAATAATGATACAATCAATAATTTTATTAAGAACTGTGAGTATTAAAACTTTTTATTTTTTACACTACACATGACCCCTGGGGAGGCAGATACTCCCTAGTNCGTGGAGATCTTGCCCCAACTTAATACTAATACTGATATAAGTGCGCTTTGTAGAAATATATTCTGAATTTCAGAGAGTTCACATTATAATGCTAATTATTATAATAATCAGAGCTAGAGCAGTAGCTAAAAGTCTCATAGAGAAAACTAGATGTTGCCTTTTCTTTGTCTAGGTAGCTAAGTCAAAGTATANATATATTTAAATATATAGATTTCAAAAAATTGCCCCTCCAGCTAAGATTGCACATACTTGAATAATAGTCAATAAAGCCCACAGTTGTGCTAGACCTTTGGGTATAATATATGTAGAGGGTTGTAGAAGTATACAACTGTTGGCACTCACTAATAATAATCATCAAAAAATAGGATCAAGGCAACAGTTGTCCTGATCACAGGTTTCACATTTTAAAATCCAAGTGTAATATATAGTGACACCAAAAAACCCACAAAAATAGAAAAATAAAAGAAATGAATATCCATAAAGTGTCTTTACATAATTCATCTGTGGTGCATAAAAATATCCTCAGTACAAAATTGATAGCACCATTTCCATAGACTGAATAGCACATATATATTATTCTCATTAGCAGCCTTTAAATCCAATAGCATGTTTCCCATTTCTGATCCAAACTGCAAAGAATGGAGAGTCAGCATGATACTAAATGATGTTTAGTGTGATGAACCGACAGCTGTTTAGGTGCCGTTTTGGCACCATCCTCAGGGCCTTCCACCATCACCACCATATTTGCTTTGAAAACTTAGGAGCAGGTTTTCCTTCGGAGTGAGGAATGAGGGACAACACGTTGAGCTAATAATCCAAGCATTTTGCCGAAGGGTCCCAGTATACTTTGTAAACAAACAAATGGAAAGAAAAAACAAAACCAAACAAAGTATGCACCGACCCTATTCCACGAGGGAGAGCATTCTCCACCTATGTGATCTGCTTCTTAGCATAATTGATTTCTTCAAATCTCCTGCTCCCCAAGAAAGTGAAAAGCAGAGAAAGCAGAGTCAAGTAAAAAGAGCCCCCTGCAGTCACAGGACACATAACACTCAATAGGTCAAAAGTCATAGCTATGCTGTCATTTCTATCATGAAAAGAAATAAAATATTATTACTAATGATGAGAGACTAATGGCAAAAACCATGTTATATTTTTTTCCTTTCTTTTCTTCTATAACATTTTTTAAATGTTAATGGCAACTGACTTAAAAGAAATACTTTTCATCTAATGTATAATTGTAAACTCAAAGACAGATTCAGATTTAAGAANCAACTGAGCTCTCTCATACACAAGGGACTGGTTAAAGGATCCCAGATCTATATTTACACCATTTTCTATTACAGGGGAGGTACATGTCATTTGTTGTAAACAGTATTAGAGTTGAGAGATGATGATCCCTAGAGCAAGTCTAATAACAGTGTAAAAAAATATTCTTCCTGCATGCAAATAATTTTNCCCTCCCCCGCAATTCAACATGGTTTTACCCACTTGTATCTTTACNCTCGAATGTACGTTAGTTAGTAAGTCTGGGTCTGTTCCAACTAGCTTAAGCATACCTCTACCCTCCCTGAATAAATACACATTCTTTGTAACTCTCTACATCATACACTGCCATCAAGAATACTTTCAGTACAGATGTCTGGATCCTGAAAAAGTCTGTCGTGTACACATGGGCTGTAGCGAAATGCATGTAGACCATGGAAATCGTCCTCACATCTTAAATCTGGATTAGGTCCTTTGACTTTTCTTTTATGTATTTATCATTATTATTTTGTATTGCTATACCTTATTCGTGACTTTCTAAAGATTTTACAATTTATTCTTTATCTAGTTGAAAATGTATCTGCTAAAAAGTAGTAGTTCCAACTAGGGTGTTAGCCAAAGTTAACTCTTATTTGTTTCAACAGGCTGCAACTTTTAATAGCCCCCTCAAAACAGTTTGTTAAATCTTTATTGTAGTTTAGTTTTTCGTTCTATTAAGATATTGATCACAACCTGAGTAGTTGTTAACATTTTTTTGTGAAAATTGATTTCTTGTGTACTAATCTAAAGTGATGGCCTGTGAATGAAATCCTCTCCTTTGGCAGCAAAAAAAAAATATTTTTCCGTAATGCAGACAGGGTCTTTCATACAACTCAGTGAAAAGACCANATCCAGCAGTTAAGGTAAGTATGGAAGGAAATAGAATTTATCTTGGACATTTGGAAAAGCAGGAGGAGGTAGAGCAGAGTGATGGTATTCATGTAAAGCTAAATAAGAAATGTCAATGATTCCTGGAAAAATGTAAAATATTAGAAAAAAAAAACTACCATTGTGGCAAGATTAAATAAGGGCAAGGTCAGTGGGAATCAGAATTAGCATAGATGATATATTGGATGTTCTACTGCTGTTTGCTACTTCAGAATAACTAGTTCAACTTACATAGGGCCNACAGATAAATGTCAGCTGTATGTATTTCAGAATAATACTTTTGACAATGAATGGAGTAATATTCATATTTTGGCATACTACCATCACCCGATGCCTTCAATCTCACGGTCTCCTGATAATCTTCTCAGAGGGTTACCTCCTGTCTGGCTCCATGGCTTGAGNTCCCTGGAAGATCTGCTCCTCCGTNACAGTTACCACTAAACTACAAGGGAAAAGATAGAGTTAGGCGGCAGGGTGAGGTTAGGGTAAGGCTGCATTGAAGGAAGGATTAGGGAGGGTTAGGTTAAGACTGTGGGGAGNAGAGGGTTGGGGTTAGGCTGCGANGTTAGGTCAATGGAAGGGGAGGGTTCGACGTGCCATCTGCTTTTGTAGCTGCTCTTTTACTTTTTCTTAATGTGTTATTTTTCCTCACTAATGAATAGAAAGACATTTTGTTGCTTTAGTTTCCTTCATTCAGCTGCTTGATCAGAAATGATGTTTATATCAGTGTGTTTACAGTCCTATCTGATCTATATTTTATATGGATCTGTCTATATTTCATATATACTGTTCCTAGGACTTAACAACTGCCAATTCCANGGAGAACAGTAATGAGTTTGTTTTTCCTCTTATTTATTTCTTTTTCCCTCATCCAATCCGTTCCGGAGATTCACTTACANAATATCTCATTGATAAGTCAACCTTTGGAAAACCTCATATCTTTGTTTTGGTGCTTTTGCATTTTATGATCTAGTTCATTTTAATTCAGTTCCTTCCTTTTCTGTAGTTGTTATTACAATTTTCTTGAGAAGTTCTCCTTTTACGCTGCATATAATATTCCTTCTCCTGGCTGATTAAGGTAATGATAGCTTCATGTCTATACCATCATCTTTTAAAACCTCCCATAATTATCATTGTGAAGGAACAAGGTCCCCAGTACTTTTTACTCCTGAAGGCTTTTATGATGAATGTTTACTGTCACCCTTATAATATCGTTACATGTATTGTGTGGTTATGTGTATTGNGTATTGTGGAGGGAGGGAGATACAATCTCAGCATGGTGCAGACTTCAGACACATTTATTACATTTAGGTTTATGCAGACTTGGTGGGACCAGGCCTAGGATGTAGTTGGCCTGTTTTTTCTCCTTCTATGGAGTGGACCAATGACATGTATCTCCCACCTTTGGGAAGGAGTGTTCTGCCGTGGGAACATCACACATTTAAAGAAGTGAACCTCGGGGGAGGGACCTGGTCAGAGCTAAGCAGTCTATCACTGCTCATATCATGGTGGGGTATTTTTAAGTCTGTGTGGCCTGATGTGAATATATATGTAGAATCCTGCATTGAGTATCTTTCTGACTTCACAAAAGCTGTTAAAAATTAAATCCTGTTGTAACCTCCAGTACCGAATGCCATGCCACAGTCAATCGAAAATAAACGGGGTCCCCACAATCATCATCTTATTTTGACATCTTATTTAAAAATGGGTATGTACACAATGATTTGTTCCTTAATTACGATTGTAGCTTCTATATCTGCTACCTGGAACTCGCCAGATGTGTTAAAAAAAACCCTGAATGATAGGTCTTCAGGTCCACTCATACTGTACATTTAAAATGCCTTCCTTGCCCATTAGGCCTAAATATGTTTATACAAAGTGAGGTCAAGCACAGAATGTACGGAAATCTGATCATATCGAAAACTAGTTCTGTACTATCAGTTTTCTGCCTGTAAGTCCAAGTTCTCGGTATGTACAGTACGAACGCACAGATGGTTTCTGCTTGTGCCATGTGCAAATCACATTTTGCGGTTAAAGAGATCAAGCCCTGAATGATTAAGATTAATCTTAAATATTTGTCCAGTTTCTGCCACTCATAAGCCTAAATTTACTAAGCAGGGAGATAGAAAAGTGGGGATGTGTCCCAAGGCAACCAATCAGAATCAAGCTCTGTTTCATTTTACATATTATAGAATGTGAGCTTGAATCTGTTTTTTTTTTATATTATTATATTTATTGATAATAAAATTATTATTTTTTATAATAATAATCATCATCATCATCATCATATAACACATAGGGGCCGATTCAATCCCCATTTTAGACGCAAAAAATCTGTGAAATCTCGCAAATTAATTTCTATTATTTTCATGTATGTTTGTATTTCCATAATGTTAGTGGATGCTGCTATCTAATGTTATTAGTGACTGGATAGTTCACACAGAGACTTATCTATTCTCCTGTCCAGTCCATAACTCATGTGAGCTTTCAGAATTACATCTCTTTTAGAAGATTAAGGCATCAAATTGATATTGATTAGGACATTAGACATGATTGGTTTCTGTAGATAGAAAGCGATGGGACTCGATAAGCTTGCCACCCATCAATTGGTGCCATCCATCTCTATGCACGATCGAGCCTCATCCTCTAATGGCAAAAATCTGAAATCTATAACAAGTATTCTATACACCTTTTACAGATTGTAACTAGTTATTGTNTTTTGTCTGTTTCGCACAGTATTATGTACAGAAGGATTGATGGCCTAATAATTTAAGTCTGTTTGTGAAGAGAAATCATATGATGACACAGTAAGAATTAGTTATATTAAAGAAGGTATTCAAGTAATTATATAGTGTGAGGATAATAAATACTGTGCAGTCAACATATAGGCATTATCTTCCATGATGATAAGCACACATTGGACTAGGTCTAGCTCNAACCTCTGCAGTCGCGAAGACTGTACCCTAAGTGCCACACGAGCAAGGGGGAACCACTCTCCTTGCTTTAACATTACTTACGCCAACCAGACCAAATTGCTGAACTGCACCCATGTAAGTTACATTGAACTTGATGGACTGGTGCCTCATCAGAAGTGGGTCATGTTGGAGGGATGTGCAGAAGTCTGGATAAGCGAGACGGAAGGAAGATCTGAATCAAGCCCTCACTGAATATGTAATAACCTCTAAGTTTCTCTGTAGAAACATCGTTAAATATACCTCTTAGTATTGAGGATACACATAGCAGTGTTCAGTATGCGGAACTCTTTAGCTCCCTCATGAAAATACATTATTTAACTTATTTTAATTATTTATTTTAAGCTAGAAGTGTGGAAAAGGTCACAAACGCATCAGCGCTACTTTACAATCATTCATCAGAGCTCTTAGTGATATTCTATTTACATATAAACTAACACTGATTAGCTACAATGTCTCTTCAGGAATATTTTTATAACTAAAAGTATTAAAATAACTTGATAATATTATAATTGAGGCATGTTGCTCTGATGTAAAAATGTTCATTTATAAACATAATCTAATATAAACCATCATGTCACAATAGGTTTAGGAAACGATATACATTTACTACATGTGAATGTCAGTGCATCCTTTGTCAATATTACACCAGAGATGAATTGTCAAAAGGAATGCCTTAGGATTTCCACAAGATACATATTGATTTATATTTTAATAAAAAAAACAAAATAAAATAACACCGCCACTAAGGCCTTCATTCCAAATAAAACATAAAACATAAAATCTAGCATTGGAAATTAAAATAAACCTTACACAAATATAGCTAAATTAAATTCACAGGACTGTCACATGTGCAAGATTATTCCGCAGGTATGTATATTTATGAAATTATTTACTGTTGATCGAATAGTAAAAGTACAAAATGAAACAGTTAAATAGGTACTTTAGAAATCAATTAAAATTTTCTAAACAACTGGATTGGTTAAGTGGGGATGTTGCCCATAACAACCAATATGATTTAAGCTCTCGTTATCCAGTATGTAAAATGAAACTGAGAGCTTAAATCTGATTGGCTGTTATGGGCAACATCCCCACTTTTCCAATCCAGTAATTTAGTACATTTTGGCCAACATGTTCCCTGATTCAGGTAGGCACAACGCAAAAACCACATTTCAATTCAACTAAAAATTAAGTGAATATTTGGCAAAAGTTCATCCAACAGAGGATACAAAAAAAACATTTTTTAGAATGGGTAAAAATCTTTCTCCAACAGGTTTCACGCTCATTGAACAACAAAGGCATGACCCAACGGAGGTTANTGTAAACAGAAGGGAAGGGTTGTTGCTAGGTTTTGGGGGAGGGAACAGATCATAGAAGGGGAAGGTTAGGGTTAGGCTGCAGGAATAGAACAGTTAATAAAAGGGGAATGTTAGGGTTAAGTTGTGGAGAGGGGATGGTTCATAAAAGGGGGAGGTTATGGTTAGGCTGCGGGGAGGGTGCTGTAAAGGGAGTGTTAGGATGAGGATTAGGGTAAAGGTTGTGATCTGGAGAAAATATTACCTGTTGGCAACAGATTCATATGTACTTCTGTCTGCGAGTTCTCTTCACTGGGTCCTGTCAAATTGCTACTTGCACGAATATGTGGCCACAGCAGGGATATAATCTTTAATCTCCAAACAAAACCAGAAGGGTTTGTAGCTAAAAATAAAATAAAAAAGTAGCAGATTATATCTGTCCCATCCAATGGTGTATTCTGATACCAAATTATTAAGATGGGCATACACNAGAGCCAGGTAATGTAATTGGGAAATTGCCCTGTTTAATGGCACAGATGCCCATCTTTACACTGGGATAATAAACATCTCTCAACGCTAATACTGTTGGCAACTGAAGTTGTCTGTACCACCAGGATCGTTTGCTGATGTCTATCATAGCCCTTTTAGTTTATCAGGTTTTATGAAAGTTTTCTTGGGTAGCTTTTTTTTTTTACAAATCTCTGAATTATGAATAGTCACAGCAATGAATTATACATATACATTTTTTCTTGCATACTCTATGTGCAAGACTATGTGCAAGATGCATACTCTAATGTGCATGTNAGTGGATTCATTTACCGCCCTAATTTGGGAATTCACAGCTCAAAAAGAGGTTATGCCCATAAAGTATAGCATTAACTGTATGTACCCAGGCAGCAAGATCTTGTCACAGTAANCTCTCATGGAAAAAAAGCTTCTTATACAGAATCTAAATGTGCACAAGACCACGTTTTCTGTTCCTGGGAGGAATGAAAAAGAAATGAAATAAGTTACCTTATATTTATGATAGAATTATTCACAGAAGCACTTGCAACGTTTGTTTCGTAAATATATTTTTATATTCATGTAATGCATTTATTTTCTGGGAAATTCAGACGCTGCTCCTTTTCTGCTTATTTCCATGTCTGGCCTTTGTTGCTTCATTCTGATGGAGAAAAAAANAATACGGCACAAAGACAACCTATAAAGGCTACGGCACATATTTTATGTACTTAATACAGTTCTTGGCCCGTCAATTGGTAAATTCTGATAAATAGTTCCTGAAATAAAAAAAAATCTGTGCATTTTGCAAAATAGTTTTTAAAGTTTATTTCTAAATGATAACTTCTGTGATGAACAACTACAGAAAACATATGTTTAATCTATCACTGCTAAATGACTGTAAACTATATGATTTTATGAAGATATAGTAAAATATATAGCACTTCCTCCCAGGATTTACAAACCATCACAGGCTTCATGTTTTTTTTTTTACTTGGGAAGAACTTGCTATCATTAATGGTACATCTGCTGTCCAAGTAGTTTAACATTCATTTGATGGTTGTCATAGTGCCTGGCATATGTTATACATATTAATTACTATTCTGCATACCATATGTTCATCTGCATTCCAGCAGAATATACATTCATACATTGCAATGCAGCATTATTAAAATAACCACAATAAATTATTATTATTTACATTTAGCCAAATTAAGGGCTAAAGTTGAAATGTAAGGATTTATTATGACTGACGCTGTGGTGTTAAATGGGAAACATAATTAAGCTCCTCCAATTAGTAGAGTAAAATTGGCAATCGCTGATGGTCTAGAACAGGGGTAGGAACCTTTACCATTCAAAGAGCCAAATGGACCTGTCTTCACTAGAATAAATAAAGTTGGGAGCCACAAAACATTTCTCCAAAACTGAAATTTTATATAACATTGTATGTATAATGGCCACCGTTTCAATGTTTGCTGTTAGGCAATTTTGTTGTTCAATTTTTCACAAATATCATACCAAAACGATAATCTTTCTAGTGAATGGCCACATTAAGTCATGAGAGTGTAAATCTGAATCTGGCCCTTAGTGTGTTCCTTATGACTTTTTATGCCTTCTCAATGAATAATACATTCATTTTTGACTTTTCATTTTCCTGGATATTGTCAGATGTATACAAACCAATTCCCTGCCTCCATAGAACAGCTAAATAAGTGTTTTTCAGAAAGTGATAATATGCATACATTCAGTGCGTGACATTTGTCCTTCTAATTTTCTGTATCCCTGACACCAGACAGGATCATTTTCTGAGAGCAGGATAATAAGATGTGAATGTGAGCAATGGGTTTGTGACTGTACTCANAATATATATAATATCTAAAAGTCTGAGATGTGCCCAGTGATAAGCAGCTTAAATGTATTCAATGAATGAGCTCTTAATTATTAAAGCCTTGATGTGAACGTGGCATCTAATAGACATTATAGAAGGGTCTCATCTGGAATACTGCAAGGACATGAAGAGCAGCGGATCTCAAGTTACCAGTTACCTAATATGGAATTAAGTCGAGTACCTCTTTACATATCATGAATCTACTTAACCACTACCAATATATATGTTTTTTGGATTTCATGCATTTTTAATAAAGATATAAAGACAAATGTGGCTAGTAGCCTAGAGAGAGGGCTAAGTACCGCTAAAGAGAGTGGTCCCAGTACCACTAGTTGAGAATTTTTGCATTAGATGTTTGGTAAAGTCTCTTCTGTAAGAGGTCATAAAGGCTAACCCAGTAGAATAATTAAAACATGTCGTTGTTAAACATAAGTCTCTCCCCTCAAGTGTACATTTAACATGTCCAGAACCAAACCATAACTTCACAAATTTACCAGAAATTAATTAGCATGGCTATCTCCACCTGCCATTCATAAATCAAAGGCTGACTATCCTGCCCCAACTACATTCTGTACGTTTCATAAGAGTAACCTCTGCGTATGCATGTACAAATATTACAAATTAAGTGATTTACGCAAGAGGCAAAAATCCCCAAATTACGGAAGTCTGGATCTGGTCCAGTGACACAGCTCAGGTGAAAAAAAAAAGAAATCAGTGGGCCGTAATGGGTTTAAAAGATATAGAAATGTAGTACTATGCCGTTCCTGTTTGAATTGTACCTACTGTTCCACCAAAATCTTTGTGAATGACCTGTATTGTTTGTGTTCTTTGTTGGTTAATAAATAAACGTAAAAAATAAAAGAAGTTTATTAATTACTTATTCATTAACTATATTAATGTATTAAAAAAACTTTTATAGAATAATTTTTAATGTAAGTCGTTGAAAATCAACACATTAAAGACAATTTAATATAATCATCCTTAGTATAAAGCAGTGAATAAATGACCTAAAAGGAAACAGATAATACTACAGTAAAGAGATATTTAAAGAGAGGTTTTACTGGTGTTCAAATTGCTGCCTATATAATCCCAAACCCAAAATTTATAGCACATGCCTTACATAACATTTACATCATTTGCAGGCTCCAGTTTGACTGCCTAGGACTTATTCCATCTCAAGGGATCTCCATTCTTATTGCGGGGTTAGCTCTAATAATTTCCAATGTTGAGGAAGTTCATCAGCTGGCACTGCAGGGAGAGATGACCCTTGGCATTAAGCATCTGAATGGTGAGAGTTNCATTAATGAGGAGCTGGCACAAGGGCTTGTAACCAGGGCATTCATTTATCAGATGTAGAGGATCAGAATAGAGGGTTCAGGCATTGACAATTAACTCTAGATATAAGACCACAGAGTGAAAAGAGGTAGTGGTCTACCAGGAGATTTTGAAATATAAATTCCAACACAAATAATTACAGCATTAAAGTTACTAAACATTGCCACATTCAGTCCTATGAATGAATGAATAATTTCATCTGAATTATTGAATCGATAAATTAATCTATGAATCTATGAATGAATGAATGAATGGGTGAATGAATAGTTGATCGATGAATGAATCAATCATTTAATCTTTGAAGGAAAATACTGAATTATTGAATCAATAAATGAATCTATGAATGAATGAATGAATGAATGAATGAATGGGTGAATGAATGAATGGGTGAATGAATAGTTGATCTATGAATGAATAAATTAATGAATAAATTAATGAATGACATTTTAAGGTCATCAATTCAACATGTATACAAAGAATTATCTAACACTTTACTAAATTTAATGATAGAACAGGTACAAAACAAAAAATATACAAAGAAATAGAAGGCTTCTTGTAAAAAAAAATGGTTTAATACTAGACAAGGCTTATTTTTAGAGACTTGAATCAGGAATAGAAATAATAATATTTGTATGTATCAAACACATGTTTAACTAAAGACCCAGAAACGTGAAGGCGTGTATTTCCTGATAGCCAGCACATGGATATACTGTCTGTATATCCAAAATGTTTTGGCCTTTTTATTTGTTTCATGTGTAATAAAAATTTGCTGTTATTTTAGTTTTGTTTATTTTTGTTCCNGTTTAGATGGTTCTTTTTACCTTTAACTAATGGCAGGACTGTATAAAGGGAAACCTTCTTTNCATTTTGTTGCTGGTTGATAATGGGCTAAACCAACATTTTTTGTAATGACATGTTAGAATGTCTTATGGAAGATAATTAAACATTTTTTATGCTGTAACTTTGTTATACAGTAGTCTGAATTCTTTTCTACTTCCAATCTGACCCAACCCCAGCAGAATAAAATAACACTAGATATAACTAAAAAACACCAACACTAATAAAAGGTTTTTACGTTAAGCTAAGTTAAGATCCTTATGTGAACCACATAACTTACATGTAAATGGAACTTATTTCAANGAAACAGTTTTGTGAGTCAGAGCAAACATCGGATCAACAACTTGACCCATGATGATGATCTATTTAGTCAAATCTAATAAATATTTATTATAAAGAAAGTGTGTTATATAACTCACATGTCTTAATAAGAACTAGCATACTGCGTCAAAGCTCATANCAGCATGCAGCTTTGAGATATGTAAATTTACTACATTTATGTATGTTATCCATGGTGTTCCCCACNGGAAAACTCACTCCTTGGCAATGGCATGCATTTTCTTTACAGTCTAACACTTCACCATCTAGTAAATCTCATAATTCTCATAACCTTTGCATATGTACTTGAGTGCTAATTTATATTAAATATGCATCAATCCCCATCTACATTACATTCTTCTATTTACAGAATAGCCGAGCAATGTGAACATACTCTACATACTGAAGGAATGATCAACACACCACTGGTCATGTACTGTATGCTACCACTATGTGCACCTGACTGGTGACTGGTATTCCACCATTGTCTGTGTAACCATTAACACGCAGTAAATCAACTAGCGCATTGGCAAAAGTCAGCTTATTACATATTTCAATTGTTCTTAATATTCAAAAGTTAGAAACAGTCATAAGGNTGTTGTGTCATATACCCAAAACACTGTGTTCTACCAATTTTTTTGCTTCTAGACTTATCCTGATATTACACGTATGTAACGCGGGGCTTGGGCTTAGGGTATAGACCATACAGGTAAATACCAGGTTACTGTTTTTCCAAGATGTGACTGGATTCATCAACCATCTGACTTAAAAATGGGACTAGATATAATTTACGAGGCACCATAATTTACGAGGCACCAGGTAATATTTTTGGCTATGACACCAGTCATGGAGAACTTTGGTTATTCATATATGCAAGGTTGTTGTTGTACTTGTTTAAAAGGAACTGCGTGAGAACTATTTCTTTACATTGCAGGTCCTGCATTCTGGGGTCTGGTGAACTCAGCGTGGAATTTATGTACAATCGGCAAACGCCAATCTCCAATCAACATCAACACCAGTCAAATTATATTTGATCCTTTTCTGCCCCCACTTAGACTGAGCATGGAAGAGACAAAGGTACTTTATGTGAAAATGCTGTAATATCATCATATTCTGGAACAGGATAAGTTTTATTGCTATGTATATTTTAATATGCAGCTTCTGGCGACAATTTAAGGTTTGTCTGTAGTACTGGCAATCATGGGTCGTGGGGTTGTATTACATGTGGGTTATATCGGGGATCTGGAGCTGCCACATTGTATAAAGTGTATTAGAGGTCTTAANTGGCACTACATGTATTTGTGGTGTATTTGGATGTAGAAATGACAAACAATATACAATATATAGTGTGACATTCCCAAACCACTAATATACCCCATATATATTATAGTATAGTCCTTCACAGAATCCTATTATATTCAATATGTACTTAATGTTAGGGCTGTGACGATCGTGACAGGTGCAGTTCATATCTGCTGCGATCGTCTGACAGTACAGCCAGGAACTCTATCCTCATTGATCGCCAGGGATCACCTGTCCTGGCTGTCCCACCCATCCTCCTCCTCCTGCTTGGGGCGNGGCTTATTGTTTAGCCAATCAGCTGGCTACATTTGGAACCCTCCTGTGTTTGGCGCTGTGTAGGTATGCAGTTACTCCACCGGCATTCCCCCACACAAATGTCCTTAGGTCCTAGAAGCCAGGGTCGGCGTGCCCATTAGCCGGGAGGGCGCAGTGTGGCAGGGCAAAAAAAAAAAATAGTGCAAAAAAAAGGGAGGGAAGGAGGGTGAGCGGCACCGGCAGCGGGAGGGTGAGCGGCAGCGGGAGGGTGAGCGGCACCGGCAGCGGGAGGGTGAGCGGCAGCGGGAGGGTGGACGGCACCACTCCGTCTCCCTCCTTGGTGGGTTTGAAGCAGCGTGACATCACCACGTCACGGCAGTGCGTCACCTGCAGGGGGCGCAGTGCTAGATATGCCTAGGGCGCCCGCAGACCTAGTGCCAGCCATGCTAAAAGCCCATCGCTCTGCAAAAGGGTGTCTTATGGGAAATATCTGTATGAATAGCCCACAGCCGAGTGGATATTGTACAATATAAAATGTTTCCCCTTCCATCAGGCTTAAATCCATACACACCATATGTACGCAATGCTGCTTCTGTAGCATATGAGCCTGGAAGTCCTGGCTTTGGACGAGCTTCTTTATTACATTTGGATCATGCACAATGTAGCTATGTATATAAAAGTGGAGAGCAGCCTTTCTGTAAAGTGATTCTGCCATCCCCAACAATAGCGTGATATTTATTCTACCTTGCTATGACCTTTTCAGTGTAACTTCTCAATGTNATTCTAACTTCCATACCGTATCATGTGGTGACCACCTAATGCTAAAGAGAAATGTGTCAGTGACTCTTATCAGCTCAATACATGAAGAATAGACAGACTACACCGTCCTTACCTCTACAGAATGATAGACATGAATCAGTGTCATTGTACTTACCTGCTGACTTCTGGCTGCAGCCTGTGGTTACATCCTTTTATATCGGGGANGGTCAGCCGTGACAGATGTTGTCCCATCATGCTTTGCCAGGAGCCTGGAATACTGATGTCTTTGGTATGAGCCTGGAATTGTCACCTGGGCCTAAATTTACAAAGCAGGAAGATTGCAGAGAGATTGCAAAGTGGGGATGTTGCCCATAGCAACCAATGAAGCTTGTATGAATTAGGAGAGTGAACTTCCTTGTCTCGTACATACAGGCAGACCTGCAAGCAGTCCTTAGTGTTATGCCACTGCCGTTAGCGGTACACATATATATATATATATATATATATATATATTTGTCTGTTTTCTTTCATTGATGCAAAGAAATATGAAAACCAATATCCAATCCAGGGGCATGAATACGTCTCTCCCTATCTTCACTAGACATTGATTATTGCCTGCCAGTCAGTAAATGTTTAAAGTTTAAAAATACAGCATTGCTCCCACCCGTAAGACGCTGTGAGACAGCCAAACACATTGAGCAAGATCATTTCAGCGTTTTACATGCAAAAAATATATAGGCTGAAATAATGAACATCTTTATTTTTCAAGTTGAGCATGGTTTAACCATGTGTAAAACCTTCGTGTCATGCAGGTTTGCAGATTTGAAATACAACAAGGTTTTGCATGGGGTCTGTTTTTACTGTTCCTAAATCTGGACCAGCCCCAGTGCCTTTTATGTAAAGAAAACAAAACATGATGAAATGATGTGTATAT
>JABWIB010006744.1:6209-16657 GCA_016617825.1 Platyplectrum ornatum
CATTTTAAATGGTGTGCAAGCACTGATGGCTCAGCAGTAGCACTGATGCCTCATAGCGCTAAGATTGTAAGTTCAATTCCCAGACAAGACCTTATGTGAGTTGAATATGTATGATCTTCTGCGTTGGTTTTCTCCAAGTACTCCAGGTTTCCCTTCACACCCCAAAAATCCCCATCTCCTTTAAAATATAAGCTTACGAGCAGGGCCTCTCTTCCCCACCCATTACGTCTGTCTGTATTCCCCATTGTACGGTGCAACAGCGTTAATGAATAGTAATAAGTAAACCAGCTCATTGGAGTGCTACCCACATAACTTTTCAAAACAGAGGAAAAACACAAAAAAATGAAAATGTGATCAATAATATTTATTTTTAATTTGAGCGTATTACATAAATATTTAAAGTGCAATTACTATACATAACAATCTGAAAACCTTACTAATTGAGAATTTTATTAGATGTCATTTAAGTTAAACGNGAAATAGAAACAGGCATTAATCAATAAATAACATAATAACTGACACATTTGAAATGTGAATACACTTTTAATACAATTTGAAACTCTCCATTCAGAGTAAACATTCAATGTTGTATCACTGTTGTTAAATTCATATTATTAGACATTAACGAGTAATCTATTAACCCATTCCTTAAAGGGGATATATAAATTCTCAGAATTAAGTTAAAATAATAAATCTGACCACATCNGAAAATCCCCCAAAATTATTCACATTATCTCAAGAAATGGTGAGGGTATAAATGATGGTATGGAGGAGAACATTTGTCACAAAATCNCAGGTTGGGAGGGGCATAGCTTAGCAGGTGAAAAATGCCAGTATACCATACCAGTGTATACTGGACTACTTCAATACCTGATCTCAAGTGGCAACATGGCAAACATGCNATTTTTTTGTGCTTGGAAACCATGGGACACCTGCTGGATACAGGCATATAACTTGACCACATCGCTAACCACATACAACGGACTCTTGAGACCCATAGCTAAATAACCTATAGTTTTCCAACTTGTGCAAAATAAAATAGAGGCTGGTTGGTAGTTTGGAAAGATGTGCACCCATAATGCACTGTAATACCAAGTCACACACACTTTTCCATGTAAAAGTGTCATTTGCTGGAAGTCTGGATAGAGTAGTGTGTTCATGCACAGAATCCAAACAGACAAAATATGATCTGGCTTCATGAAGTTGGAAGTTTGATCCAAAGCCTCTGGACCACAAATCTCCCCTCCATTCCATGTACACAATAACTCTCAGAAGACCACCCTACATATAGTAAATGTCACTATGACTCTGCCATATACACATAACCACCACCAACCACTACTTAAATAAATAATATAATTATAATAACTGTCACATATTAAATATCATCAACAGCTACTTAACCCTTTAAAAAGGGCCAGGTGGTTAGGCTTCCTGTAACATACATCTGGCCTAGCCAACAGTATGCAGAACAGAGGTTGTTACAGAGATAAGACCTATAAGTGCCAGCTAATGCAAATATCATAGGATCACATGTACTTCATGTACTGTAGAAAATAACGCCAACTTTTTTTATTTACATAATGTAAGTTAATACAAACACAAATCTGGACAGTAACTTACATCCCAACTCACANCTTACCCAATACGATCCAACCCTTCAGTCCTGTGTAGTTGGACACGTCCATGGTCCAAACCCTCACAGCATCCCATGTTTACAAAAACGTAAATGCAGCAAATATGCAAACAGTAAATTATTCATTTACATCAAGAAACAGAATATTCCTTTGCAGTTCCATGACTATGTAGCCTCTTCCCAAAGTCCTAGGCAGCAACCACCATTTGAATTAAAGTTGTTTTTGACAGCTTCCAGTCTAGTAGAAACCAAATTGGATCATTACAACATTTGTCTCTTCAGCCACATTTTTACATTTTAAATTATATTTAAAAATATTCAAATTTTTATTTAATTATAATTTTAATTTTAAAATCAAAGCTTTGTTATAATGTACACTGATTTCCACCTACATTTCACAGTGTATGCAGCAGATTTTACAGAGACTTCCTAAATGGGACATTGACAGTTAATTTGTCGTTCCTTTATTTGCAGTCCCCAGTCCTTCTGACTGGATGAAAAATTACATAATTGACTAACATAGGGCCTGATTCAGATCTTTAGGCACTCATGACTTACGCTGGCCATACACTATGCAATAAAGCGTTCTGAAATAAAATTAGTGTATGGATATTTTTCAAAACAAGGTATCAAACAATTTTTTGATCTTTTATTCTGCACAATAGTAAATCGTTTGATTGGTAAAAATTCATTCAGTGTGTGGGCACTTCCAATAATCCTGGCCACTTTAGGGGCATAAACCAAACAATTT
The DNA here is from genome assembly GCA_016617825.1 of Platyplectrum ornatum. Classification (NCBI taxonomy): domain Eukaryota; kingdom Metazoa; phylum Chordata; class Amphibia; order Anura; family Limnodynastidae; genus Platyplectrum; species Platyplectrum ornatum. The sequence goes on from JABWIB010006744.1 coordinate 8,597, forward strand.
TTTTTTNAAATTAATTGGAATTAATATTTACATTTTTTTTTCTGTACAATTATCGTACTGTGTATGGCTGTTTCCAATGAACAATTTTTCCTTTAAAAATAGATTTTTATCCACTCCTCAGATTGATGATGGATGATTTATTGCATAGTATATGGCCAGCTTTAGTAAAGAGTGGACAAAACCATGCATGCATGCAGGGAGAATACTTTATTTTTGCACAGATACTGACCAGNGTTACTGTTACACTGTTATTAGACTTGTGCTGGAAACATCATCTCTCAACTATAATACTGATTGCAAATAGTGAAATTTACCTCTCTAGCAATTCAACATGGTTTTGCCCACTCTTGACTAAAGTCACGAGTGCCTAAAGATCTGAATCTGGCCCATAATGACAGATCCATGTCAGATACATCTAACTATATGTTTTATGCATGCATGTCCCCTGGTTCACGAGCCCCTAAATACTTAGAAAACCACTTGTTAAAGAATGTAAACTTCCAACATTCCCAGTGTACCACCTACAGAATAATGCTACCACTAAGTTAGACAAACTGAGATAATAGCTCAAGGTTTGTTCTTATACACAGTGGTGGTCTGTCCAGTATAGCATAGCATATGATTGCTTCACAGTTTTATAAAGCTCAGCAAAACCTTAAACAATTATATAATATTTACAAAAAAACTGTGACATACAAATACGGTATACATTTTACATGCAATGACATATAAACCTTTCATTTGATTTCTATGACTTTTCTAGGTGGCATTTGCATTCAATTATGAAATTAATATTGTTCTTAAACATATAGAACATTACACATTTATTCAGACCTGCTCAATACATATTTTGGGCAAATCCATCCAGCATTAAGTGTATCCATTATGTAAACACATTGTTTTGTGAGCTGAACCAATATTTAGAAGGATGCAGTCTATTAATTCACTAGGATCTAGTTAGGGAAAATATCACCTTGGTTTTGGTGCCTTATGCTTTATAGATAGATTTAGNCCCATAATTTCACATCAGCACCTCTTTTGTCAGTGATGTGTAAATGTTTGTTTTTTATGTGTGATTTGTGTTTTATGGATTTTTATGTTATATCTGTTTATGTAATTCTTATTTACAAATAAACNCCATATGTTAAAACTGGCTTCCTTAACCACGTGTAGCTAATAAGTACAAATAAAACCGTGGTATATAAAGAGAGATTAATTTTAAGCTGACCCCTTACTAGAACACATATCGTTCCAATTCTCCACTTAATTGGACTAAATATTGTTCTAGTGTGTGGTGCAGATTTTTTCTGAAAGTTCTGAAAAACATTTGAGAGACCCGCGAATCTGATCATTTGGAATTCCCAATTGTTAGTTTCAAGGATAAATGGGCATTTTGTCAAAGAAAAAATGGTTGATAATCGCTCTAGTGAGTGGCCAGCTTAGGAGATTTAACATATCCTCCAACATAAATTAATGAATTAAAAACTGGTACACTTGGAGCATGTACACAAAAGAGACAGAGCTGCTATTCCCAGTATATTAACTGCAGCCCTTTTTATCTGGTACAGACTGTTTGAAATCAGTACTGTATCAGCTAAATGGGTACAGTTGTTTTCATCAGTCAACTAGGGTAAGTCACTCACACAGTGAGTGCTTAAGCTGGACATACACTATGCAATAATTTGTTCCAATCGATCAGCTTTTGCAAGAGTGGGTGCATGCAGGGAGAATACTTTATTGTTGCATGTTGCACACAGATACTGACCAGCGTTACTGTTACACTGTTATTATACTTGTGCTAGGAAACATCATTTCTCACCTGTAATACCGAATGTAATTAATTTAATTTACCTCCCCTGCAATTCAACATGGTTTGCCCACTCTTGCAAAAGCTGATCAATTGGAACAATTCATTGCATAGTATATGTCCAGTTTAAGGAAGATATCTGCTTCCAAGAAACACTGATTTACCAGCAGCAATGGAAAAAATATATAATTATATTAAAAATGTGCTAATATTTACATACAGATGACTTTATTCTGTCTAAATAAATTTTCTCTATGGTCAAAGTAGTGCTATTTTGCACAATAAACATCATAAAAGAAACTGACAGAATATATCAATCATTAATGTTTTCTATTCAGGCACAGTGAAATAAGTAAAAAAAATCCTAATAATGATCCTATAATCACCAACCAAATAGTAATTTTAGCAGCTAAGCAGATGCTTAGGCTGAGCCCTGAGCACAGGCACCACTGATACAACACTGACTTAATATCAATATATCTATCTATATATATATATATATATATATATATATGTATATATATACTATAGGAAAAGTATGAACATGTAGTTTCCCTAAATACATAATTTGTAAAAAATAAATGATTAAATATGTATACACTGCCCAAGAAAACAATGGTATATATATGTGTATATATATATATATATATATATATGGAATTTGTGCTGTTTGGTCCTTTACACGTTACTATATAGCAGACCTCTGCTGATTAAATGTCCAGGGTAGATTGGACACATAGATGAATATCAGGTGATCAGCATGTTTTGTACTTTACATTAACCTGCAGCATTTTATTTCTTTATTTAATTGTGCTATAAAACACATACTCCCAAAAGCCTACACAGCTAAGAAATAGAACTAAGCACTAATATGCTTTACATCGAGTATTATACATAAACTGTGCATGGCTAAGCTCTTTTAAAGTTCTAAGATAAACAATCATTTTGCATTTGAATATTGAAATTGATAGCTGTTTTGTATGGATTCTCAGTATTTATACAGATAAATGTCATACAGCAATAAATAACACAGTACATAGCTATAGAGCCATAAATTATATACAAGCTAGATACTGCAGAGCAATAAATACAATATTAGTATTGTATTTTTAATACAAAAAGAGCTACTTATTCGCAAAAAAGTTTCCTTTTATAGAAGAGAATGATAAGACATTCCTACATAAGGTATGGTACCATTTTCTCGCCTTGACATTTCCTAAGATTTTCATAAAATTATGAGTAATTGCAGCAAATAAAACAAATTTCCTACAATTAAATAATAAGCATATTAATATTTTAATGTTCTTGCACAGTGAGTTTTAACTTAGCTATTTACATACATTTGAAAGGCCTAACTAATAAGCCACAGGTAACATTTACTCTTTGTATGTCTCATCAGTATATAGATATAGATATATACATACACTTTCAATTTGTGCAACATTATTTGAGTAAATAAGGTAAACCTCGTTTAAAGTACATCTGCTGAGGCATTTTAACATTATTAATATATAAATACTATGACAGAAGCAGATTAAAACTGATCTGCAAATACTATTGCACATTGATCCATAAACTGACAATAAATCCTATAAATTCACAATCTTTAAAATATGAAAATAATAGAGGTTTAACATTTGTTACTGATCCGGTAACTTTCTCTGTCCCCCCCTTATTAAGCTCTAGATACTCTAAGCTGTACAATATATATCAAGTTGCCTTTTCATCTACTGGAACTGATATATTTGTTATATATTTGGTATTATAGAAACTTTTCATTAGGTCAATCTAATGCTCTTTGGTTTAAAACCATCACTGCGTGTGTAACAGAGAACCACAAAGCAGTGTTACTAGTCCATGCAGATGGTNATGACTGGCCTCATTTATGTTCACAGCGCTAATACGTGTGCCTTTAAAATTTAATGAGGCATGTATATATACAGCATGATCACCTTCACTAGATTTCTATACAATAAAAAGCCCTTAAATCACCACTAGAGGGCGTTTTACCAACTCTGTACCCGTTCTCACCATCAATAAATATTGCATTTCATTCATTTCTCCATAACTACCTGGATACTTAAATCAAGACTCTACATACCATTTTTACCAAGTACTCAATATCCATTTCGAAACACAACTTTTTTTATAGATTAGAATCATGTCCTTCATCTGTATTGTTCCAGTTCAGCAGGTCTTAAATACAAAAACACATTTAAAATATACTGTAATATCAAGTAATACATTGTAAATAAATGATCAATAAATGATAGCATGTTGAGGCATGCTCCACCATGGTTTATGCCATTGTCATTCTCCTGATAAAGTAGTCATAAAGACATGTATCTACCTTGATATACTAACCTTGTTGGTCATGAATACAATGCATAACCTTGTCTTAAATGTTTTATTCTGTATGATCCTTATANAGAAGGATTTAGATTATACCCACAACTCAAGTGCATCTATGCCGAGCATCTACCNGTTTTTCCTTTTCATATATTTCATGTATACTAGTTAAACACTACATTCTTGTATATAGAACATTGTGTGCATTCTAAACGGTAGAATGAAATATAATAGAAGAGAATCACCCCATGTAAATGTTAAGATACAACAAATCATAAGAAGGTCATCTCAAATGGTCCAAGTGGTTAGTCCATGACTGTTTCTAATGCTCTATCCATGGATCTTGTTATGGTCTCTATCTCTTACTCCCATTAGCCTCTAGTTCTCCTCCATTCGTTTGGCCTGCTATATTGATAGAAACTGCAAATGTAGAGCAGNATTTCATTTATATTGTAGAGAAAACTGTGATTACGGATAACTAGCAAGCATTTCACTGCTTGAATAATTTATCCAGCATAAGCTGAACGGTCTGTTTTCTTTACAGAAAAGGTTTAAAGCATTTCATGTAGCAGGTGCTATCTGGAGAGAGCGCTTCTAAGACACTTTCAAAGTGCTTTTTTTTTAAAGTCAACCTTAGCCGAGGATCTCTTCATAGTTAACGAGTTGTTTAATCTGTTCTGTGTGCATCGAATGCCTTCGGAGCAGCATTTTTTTGCATTTTGAGTCTTTTGGAAAGAGAGGTGCAGAGGGAATGAGGGGTTTTGAGCCTGAAAATAAACTAGTGTTTATTTTGCTGTGGCCACTTATGTCTGGTATGGGAGGATGAGGATTCACATTCAGGGGTGGAAGAAAGCCTGGTCTTGTTTGGCTAATGTGGTCTAAAAGCAAGGCCCCAGAACCTCGCCTCTCAAGCATGGCATGATTCCTTCTACTTAAGGTTGTGATAGACACATTTTCAAGAGACTCTCTAGATCCAGATAACAAGGACGGAGGAGAAAACATTTTCTTTTTCTCCAGAAGAGATTTGCTGTCCTCTGTTACAGATGGACCATGACATCTTGTCAGTTGNGAGTCAGAGCTGTAATGATTTGCACCTAAATTTCTTCTTTGGACTATGCTCCTTAAGCTTGAGACAGACATTGCATGCATTGAATCAGGGTCTTGGTCTACAGGAATGTCTGATCTAGCTGGTGTCCCCTCTGTGTAAAGTGATTGNGAATGTATCTCATCATAAGACAACTTTCTTGGACCAGAGGGGTCAAATGTTTTTAATAGTAGTGCAGCATCTTTAACATCGATGCTCTGATGTCGAGTGAAATAACGTTTGGAGTGTACCAAGCCATTCATCTTCAGAGACAGTTCTTCCTCGGGGGTGATATCTTGTAGCTCCTCCTGCAAGGAGCTCACTTTGTGTTGATGGAGAAGAGATGGTGGAATCTTTAACCAGGGCTCAGAGTGCAACCTTTGCAGGAGTGGCAACTTTGCCCCAAAATGCATAATATGAGGCTTCTTTATTGGAGAACCTGGCTCTGAGGATCCCTTGAANTGAACTGATGTATCAGCCTCTTTAAAGTTGAAGAGTTTTTGTTCTGCTTCTAAAGCATTGGATATGGGTGTAGGAGANGTTTGAAGTTCAATTTCGGAGGGTGATGTACATGGACTGGGTGAATTGTGAGTATCAATCCCTGGTGAAGGTGGGACATTGAGGTACTGCCTTGTAGTCTGTCTTCCTGATGGAGACTTATCAGTTGTAATAATGATAACTTCCTTACCCTTTGCCTTGCAAGCATTAAGTAGGATCCTGAGTGTTTCTTTGTCCTCTGAGTTGACTGCATACACAAGGGCAGAGAATCCTGTGTGATCCTGGAAACTTGGGTCAGCACCACTCTCAAGAAGCATGGAGACTACCTCAGCACCAGCTCCTTCCTTGCATGCATGCATTAAAGCCGTTTTCCCAAATTTATCCTGAATATTTGGATCTGCATTGTTTTCCAAAAGGTATTTAATCATTTTGACTTTGCTTACACTTTGGTGGTCTACATGCTTGGTTTTACAGGCAATCATTAGTGGGGTTTCTCCACGATCATTGCTCTCATTGATATATGCTCCTCCTTCCAAAAGAAGTCGAGTGAGACGTAGCCTACTCTGATATACAGCTTTAATAAGTGAGTTTCCTTCAGTTGTGACATCAACTCCATCATCCATTATTCAGTTTGTCCTACAAAATAAATGTAGGGAAAAAAATCGATATATTACTAAATGTAATATTTTATAGTATACAGTATTTACCATATTATGGGACCAATTAAGTTAAATACGATGTGCGTTCCGGATCGCACATTGCACAATATTTATTGTGCTTTTTCATATAGGTGCATATAAAAATAGGTGAATTTTAGCTGCCATAGTATCCGGGAAAAAATGTCCCTCACTCTTTTTCCTGCCTTTAAGNAAAATTGAATTTGGCCCTACAAGTACAATCTCAATATCTGTTGGATNTTGTAACAATGGATGGAAACAGAATTAAGAAGCAAAAACACACCTAAATCCATACAATCAATAATTTTACATTCCATGCTCATTGACTGTTATTTATACTCGCAACTATCTTGGAATAATATGGCAAGATACACACATACAAATACACTAATAGAAGTGAACTTTTGCTTCATTATAAAGCAGTCACCTATGCATAGCTTAGACCTCTAGACTTAAAAAGGTATTTACACGAAANATAAGCATATAATTGACTTTGCCCACCCTTAAACAAAGCAAGTTGACCAGAGTGTTGACCAATTACAGATCATCAAATCTCACTGTAGTCAATCTACATGGTGCTATAGCTGTCTGCAGGGCCGGCAGGGGTGGCAGCATTTAAAAAAAAATATTATTTTTTTTAAATAAAATATTGGGGAAAAAAAGAACCCCCCCAAATAATAAAAAACCGAGAGGGTCACCCCACCGCCCTCCTCTGTAGTTTAGAAGTGGTGCGACGTCATGGTGTTGTGCCGGCATGTGACGTCATGATATCACGCCACACGTCACTTGCCAGCGAGGGGTCACGGTGCGCCGGCAGACCTAGCACCGGCCCTGGCTGTCTGAACTTTTGGGCAAAGTGGAAATAGGTTTGTAAATAAGGGAGAACTCAGCACAACTATATAGTCAGAAGATTTACAGATTGCTTCGCATCTACTATTACACATGTGTAGTATAAACAATCAGCCTAATTATAATTAATAATTAATGATATATACTATAATATATAATTTGCTGCTACACTGCAAAATATATTATCTTGAAAGTGAAAGATTCGCCCGTCACATGTTTTTACAGAATGCCTTCTGTCTATATTCCATGATTGTTAATGTTCTAACCATAATAACATATGTGGAGCAGCGCAATGTCAATAGAAAAAGACATGTATCATAAAAATTCATTTTGTAATATTAGTCAAATAAACACTCCTAAACCGACTCCTCCTAAAGTGGTGCTAATGTCCAAAGCAAGATAATGATTACTATAAGCACATGTATCTCCCCTGCACAGTGGCAAACACAAGAAGGGTTTCCAGTAACCAAGAAACATCCTTAAATGTAGTTGTATATCACAGGGTTATATATACAGAACGGTGGGAAGGTCTTTAACGTGAGCCGTTATGTACAGCGGCTCTGTTAACTGCGATGTTGCAGGATGACAGAATAGTGATGGCAGCAGTCACTGACCAATCATAGCAGCCCGACAATGACCGTAATTAGTTATTTCTGACTAGTTAATTGCAGCTTGACAGTCACATAAGACTGAATGAATAAGTACTAGATCTAAGTAAACATAAATAAATAAAAAAACGAACAAAATTGAAATAAATAAATAAAATCTATAAGGGCAGATTCAATGCCGCTTCGCTC
>JABWIB010006745.1:9388-30468 GCA_016617825.1 Platyplectrum ornatum
CAGTAATGTCCCCAGGTCACATGATTATGTCACACAGTAATGTCCCCAGAACTTTCTCTGCTCTGAGGGAATGGAAGCGTTGTCGCCTCCTCCAGTTCTGACATGTCTGTGTACCCGGGATGCACGTTGATGTAGTTCAGACATATTGGCACATACCTGTATTTTCCAGTTGTGTATTGAGAATTTGTTTTAGAGAAACACAATAATCTCTTCTGCTTTCGTTGCCATTATACTGACCGGGGATATTTTATTTCCTGTCCAGGGTGTTCCGGGGAGGCCGGGATTTGTTGGGGCTCCTGGAAATGCAGGACCACCGGTAAGTGTCGATGTCACCATTCATATGTATTAATATATAAAGTGTGCGACAGACTCTCTGTGTGTGATATATGTGTGTGATATGTGTGTGTGTGATATGTGTGTGTGTGATATGTGTGTGATATGTGTGTGTGATGTGTGTGTGTGTGATATGTGTGTGTGATATGTGTTTGTGTGTGTGTGTAATATGTGTGTGTGTGTGTGTGTGTGATGTGAGTGTGTGATATATGTGTTTGTGATATGTGTGTGTATGTGTGTGTGATATGTGTGTGTGTGTGTGATATGTGTTTGTGATATGTGTGTGTGATATGTGTGTTTGATGTGTGTGTGTGTGATGTGTGTGTGTGTGTGACGTGTTACTCGGGGTTGCTGATTTTTCATCCCCAACTCCTGAGACACTGGCGAAGGAACGTGGGGTGTGGTTTATGCAAATCACTCACGAAGCCCCACCCTATATGTTAAATCATAGGGTTAGCGCAATGATCGTGGATTCAGACAGTGACTTTCATTAAGCCCAAGATATTTATCGTCCCTCCCAGTACACTGGACTGGAGCCACTGGTTATTCTGGGCGATCAATCCTGATATTACATCAACCCTAACGCATCAGTCACTATATCCTAATCTCTAGATTTCCCTCATGAAGATAATGTTCAATTAGCATAAAATGATTATTATGTGTCTGTTATAAAATCAACATTATTTTGGTCCAGATCCAGACTTAAACTTACACGTGTTCCACAAACAAAAGTTCCAGAACCATCTTCATTGCATCAGTCAGAGCTCCTATAACCCGGTATTAAGCAGAACATGAGGTTGTGATCATCGCGCTTTACCTGCCTGATAGCTACGACCGTATCATGGAATACAATTATTACCACATAAATGTGAATCAGTGTAATAATTATTCCGTGATTCCCAAGGGAAAGCCGAACGATTGCTGTAGTGTGATACGTCTGTATGAACTACGGATAATAGGACCTTTCATTGACGTTATATTGACTGACGCAGATGCCTAAAATGACACCAAATGCACAAGACTCTGAGCTTCTTTAATGTGTCATTAATGCTTTTCCTCTTGTCAGGGCCCGGATGGTTTACCTGGAGCGATCGGACCGCCAGGAGCCAAAGGAGAAACTGTAAGTAACATAGACACTAACATTTACCTACAAGTCCACGTGTCACATAGATCAGATCAGTGGGGATGTGTGATATAATATTTCTCAAAACTTTAGGATTAAACTTCTTTAGGATTTTAAAAACAAAACTAGTTTTGGAATATTTACATATATTAAATGTTATATTTTTATATTTAATATTTACATTAAGGCTGCCTAGGAATTAAAAATTCTAGCGGCGTCACAAGGAAATGTGTGATAAGGCTGCAGTAATGTGTAACAGCACCCAGGTCGTCCTGCCAGTGACAATGGGTATCTTCTGCAGTGATACGCCACCTAGCTGTTACCGCTGGAACTGCAGATTTTCAGAGTTGCTGACAGCATGGAGCCAGAACCGGATTAAAGGGGGGCCACAGAGGAGCAAATTTTCGCGGGTCCCTCACCACTGATAATGGTCTTACTCCAATCCCCCACTGCCGTGGGTCGCGGTCAGTCAGGATGTGGGAAAGCGATTACCACTTGTCAGGGTCATTCGGGAGCCCCTGCTCCTGAGTGGCTGCGGCAGTGGAAGATTGCAATGGAAAAAGTGGGGCAATGACCACTGGTCACAGCCAATCAGGAGCAGTGTGGGAGGCGTTCACCGGCGCCCCCCGATGCCATAATATGGCAGCAATGCATATCAGCATGCTTCCTGATAAATCCTTTGCATGGCAGTATTTTTATACGTTATAAAGTGTCACATCTGTATTACAAGCTAATGACTTCTGGTATAATAGAGGAAGAATGGGGAAGCTGAACAATGATGGTTTTATTGTGTTAGAATTGTACAAAGAATAATTACATTGAACCAGGGGTCAGACAGAACTGACAGCGATAATTACACAATTTCAAATTGAATTTATTTTGGAATAATATTTCACGTTTTCTACAATGTGATTAAAAAAAGAATTATGTTAAAAGATGAAGAATAAAGTAACTCATGGATTTTCTTAGACAATGATAAACGCAGAGGTTCCATATTGTTACCGCTAAGCTGTCCACTGATGGCAATACATTTCCATGTTGTGCTTTAAGGCTGCGTCGGCGGTGAGTGTTGCGGGAGCCTGGGGGCGGCTGTCTGCTCTGGCAATAGTTAGAGCCCTGGGGAGACCCCTGAAACCCCGGACTCTGTATAATGTTCCATAATGTGATCTGCAGCCTTGCACAGTACTGGACTATTCCAGACCAGAGCATGAAAAACAGTTGCGTCCTCCGTGATGTGACTCTGATAGCAAATAACGTTAAACCTCTACTGAATCCAGGTATACAATCAACCGGAAGCTCCGGATCCCCGAAGCAACTACTTAGGATTGTGCGCATAGACTGAGCTGCCAAACACAATGCAGATACATAGCCAGTCATGTATGTGCGAGTGTGTATGTGCGTATGAACAGGGCTGCTTTCAGAATAGCAGGATCCAGGACGCTGAACTTGGTAAGACCCAGGCCCACCCATGTGACGTTATAACATCATGATGTTATGACATCATGACTTTCCGGCACCTGTCCTGTCCGGCTCATTGCAACACACATGGAAACTTTGCATCTGTATTCCCTCTTCTGCTGCTGCACGCCAGAGTCATTGTGCCGGTCCCCTACTCGGTCTGGGCCCGGGACAGTAGGCCCAGTCTCGTCCCCCCTGATGGCGAGACCCTATGTATGAATGAGTACAGGGCCGCCGCCAGGATCACCCAGGCCCGGGACTCACAAAGTCCTGGGTGGCCCGGCTCCCCATATAACACCAGGACGTCGTGACGTCACAACGTCAACGCAGGAGGCCATCTGTCCTATTTAAACTCCAGTAATGGCGTCTAAGTGAGTTCAGGCAGGCTGCCGGCAGCGGCCAGCACACCAGTACAATACGGCCAGGCCCGGCTGTCCCCCCTGATGGTGGCCCTGAGTGCGTATGCATGAATATGTATGTGTATGTATGTTTCGGACTCGCTAAGGTTGTTTTATGAGGTTCAATGAGATCTATTGAGTAGGTTCTGCCTCTCGGAACTGCAGGGTATCCAGGCATGAATGTGGTGCGTAGGGATGGCTTGCCCCCTNAACACAGCTCTACATAACGCTAGTGACTCATTATTCTGAGCATTTTACTTCTCGTCCAGTTTTGCAAGAAACAACGATTCACTTATTATATTTTGCATTTACAGCTTGTCATAAGCGTCTTGTGTGTTCAGCTGCGGCTCTCTAACGTAACGTTAGGAATGGAGACTACAGCCACAAAGACAGAGAAATAGCAGCTGCTCCTCAGTGACGCTCCGTAACATCTACACCATAGAGTGTGAACGCAGCGATGGGTGTCTAAAAAATATTCCATAACACGACCATGTACTGGATAAGCTGTATTCTCCTCAGGTCGTGATGTTTACATGGAATTACACCTCTCCCCTGCTCCCCTGCTGGTTCCTCTCACACGTTCCAGATGGTACAGCTGTCACCCTGCTGACTGGATAAAGGCGATTCAATGAACCAAGATACAATAGAACTATCTGTATAGATAGCAGCGCGACACTGCTAACAGTGGTCCGAACGCGCAGACACGGTTCTCCTTGTGCGTCTACAGATTGCATTTTGTCAGCTTTGTGCGTGTAACTGATGGCAACGACTTCTCCTGGAACTTGAAACTTACTGCGATTTTTCCGAGTTATCAAATGTCGATATTGATTTACTCAGCGGCGACTTTGAATGGTGATTCCGATAAGTGTTGATTTTGGGTGGTCATCTCGCAGTCAGATTGTGTCATAGGAAGGGAGAGGTTAGAAGGTTAGATTGAATTCTTAGTGCAGTCAGAGTAAGTTTAATCATATGTTGTATTTTTATTGTTTATTTTTAGGGCTTTTTAAAGTTCATTTGTTAATTTGTGGTATTTGTGTCCTTTATTGCCTGTTAGTTTATATAGGCCTTTCCATTATGAGATGATGGATACATAGCGATTCGTGTCAAATCGACTTTGGAAGTCGCCTCTTTTCATATTGTGAATCTCACTTCAAATCAGTGTTGGTTTACCGTCACTGTGTGCTAAATCACTGCTTAGTAAATATCTAAAGGTCTAATTGTAAATGGTGATTTAGTGGGGAAATCAAATTGCCAGAAAATTTTTATTAAAACAAAAATGTAAAAACTACTGTGAGATTTATCATTGATTATTTGCATTTATTTTAGGGGAAGGATGGTCCTATGGGACCTCAAGGGCCACCCGGGATATCTGGACTACCGGTAAGAATATCTCCATAATGCAAGTGAGTTTCAATAATGACTGTAGGTCAGTAGCTGGTAAATGAGTTTCTTGATGGAAGCTGCCTCTAAAGTCTCATCTCTCTTCCCATTGGAACGACCAATCGAGTTTTGACAATTAATTGTTAACTTTATAGTTTACCCAGTGAGTCACTGGGTAATGGAATGTCCTGATATCAGCGTGAAGGGCCCGCTTTCCTGTCTACCAGTTTGACTCCATAAGTGGACAAGCTGATGGGCATTGAGATTTGTTTTTTTAATTATTAAAAGTCAAATTTGACCCAATAAAAAGGAACGTGGCTTGGTTATAATCACCCGAAGACTCATAATACATTTTCATTCATAGGTTTTTTTGTGTTTTAGTCACTCCATTTAGATTAAAGCAATATACAGCACTTTATACAGTTATATTTTTAAAACGCTCTGATATTCAGGGTCAGCTGATCCTATCAGCTTGAGATGATTTTATGTGAATTCTGTTTATTGGTGTCGTCATGATCCTTCACGTGCTTATAGAAATACAACCTGGAATATATATTATAGAGATGTTGATTAATTAGTGTAACAGTCGGTCAGGAGAAGCTGCCATCCTCATTTTTTGTTGCATTTCCCTTTCCTTAATTTCAGGGTGTCGCTGGAAAAGACGGGAAGGATGGGAAACCAGGTTCCCCCGGGGAAGCGGTATGTTCTCTTTATTCACTTAGAATTATTTTTCTGACCATTTTGCAAAATTTGCCTTTTGCCTTTTGTGTTAAAATCACCAAATGTCCAGCGATTTTATATTCAATTATTATTCATAAATCTCCAATGTGGCACCCTTGTGCGGCTGCTTCTATCTGAGTTAACAGTATTACACGTTTGAAAACTAAAATATATCGCCATTGTCCTTGTGATTGGGTGTAATAGTTTTACACATTTCATTACTTTTCAGCTGAGCGTGTTTTAGTTTAGTTCATTGACATGAATGATTTTGTATATCTCTGTTGTTAATGACGTTCATCTGTTATAGGGTAAACCCGGAGACCTTGGCTCGCCAGGGAGGGAAGGGGCCCGGGGACTTCCTGTAAGTATCCTAAAATGTTTGGAAAATACAGAAAACGGTATCAAAACACCAAAAAAACTATTTCTGACACATAGATCTCAGAGTAAAAGATTTGGAGGGATCCACTATCACGGGCCGCACTACCAGACCTTTACCTGAGCTCTTTATAGACATCAAAACAATTCATATTTATTACTTACAATTAGAAAGATCATTTACTCTCAGACGTATTGAATCCTCGCTTTTTACTTTAGAGTTTGATCGGTTTAGTCTGAAGTGTCAGTATGAATTTCCCGACTGATAAACATGTCTCTATAACAGAATCATTTATTAGTCTCCACGTTGCCAGAAAGTGATAAAACACAGAGATTACTCAGCAAAACGCGCTCCGGCTTTCAGGAGCTCAAGATGGTGATAAATATTGTGTTTCTTTTTACCGCAAACTCTTAGCAGAAACTATTGATGGGACTCAGTAATCTCATAGAAAAGCCCATGCCGAACAGCGCTAATCCCCTCTGCAAGCTATCATAGGAAAGTTCCCTTCTCTGACCTGTCGTCCTATTAAATTATCAGGGTCACCTTATCAGAATGCATGAGATTAATCCTAGCTTCATCCAATCATTCCCTCACGTAGAGGCATACAATGACAAAAACAATAGAAGTCCAATATATGCGCTTCCCTGAAGCCATAAACCATATGAGTGAGATCCACCTCCCACAGAAACATATGTATTAAGGAAGATATATAAGTCATTGAGGCACTGGTTAAACTAAACACAAAAATGTCCCATATGACTCCACTAAAAGTCCATAATAAGTCCATCCTAAAATATTTCCGATAGTTAGAAATCCATATAAATTCATTGCAACCCTTTAAATTCTCCTCTGGTCCTTATGCTTGGAGAGCCCCCTCAAGGAAAGCGTATGTGAAACAAATCAATAAAATGTATTTAGATTTAATGAAAAATCAAAAACATAAAAACAATAATATTAGCAGCACATGCCCCTAGCAGGAGGCTCGAATCACAGTGCGTAACCAGAGAAGCCATGTAATCCGGCCCTCTGTTATCCCCCTAATGTAAAATAACCCGTGCGGTGGAGGACAGGGCTTCTGGGGCGACTGTTTGGATTAGACCCAATTGACGAGTTTCGGGAGCTTTAACTAACTAGACAAATTGTTTAATCACTTGATGAAGAAGTGAGTTCTTTCTGTCACTAGGACACAGCTATGTGGATCCTAAAGATACTCAGAACTTTGTGCTTTTGTCTTTATGAAGTCAAACAAATGTATTCAGAATGTGAAAACATGACATTTTATTATTCTTTCATATACTTAGACAGCACTTCCATTTTACCCTTAAACTTGCATAGACTGATACATTTCCCCTTTACGCACTTTTGATTTTCCATAGTAGTTTACATGTTTTACACAACGTCGGACTGGCCCACCAGAGAACAGGAGAATCCTCCGGTGGGCCCTAAGATCTAGCATTATTTCTTTATAAAGAACTAATGCTAGGTCCCAAGAATGATTTCCTCTGGTGGGCCCAAGGTACCCCAGTCCGACACTGGTTTTAAACATTGCTGATTTTGAGTATGGCCCTTCCAGAGAGCAACTCCCGGACCTCTGGATTGCATGCAGACATGTTTGATAGTGTGTCGACATTTCCCTGACCAAAAACTCAAGCAAGTTCAGCCTCACGAATGCAAGATATAGAAACAAACTCAAAACTATTTCCATGAACAATCTGAAAAAACATTTAATCTGGTCATACATTCGATTTATTATTGCTCACAGCTCTAAGTATCTGATAAATTCCCAATTTTCTTTTTCCTTTAAAAAATCTTTGGTTCAGGCTATGGAGAGGAGTTGGAGTGTAGAAGGTGAACGTTAGGTTTAGGCTACATGGATGGAATGGAACGCAAAAAGGGAACGTTAGGGTAGGATGGCCGTCAGAGGAGGTGGAGGTGTATCGTAAAAGGGGAGGGTTAGGCTACAGGGCGATATGGATTGTAGACATGGATGCTTAAGGCCAGGTTGTATGAAGGGGATGAATGGTAATAAGGTAGGCTTTGGGTTAGACTGTTGGGAGAGGGTGGACTGTAGAAAGGGAGGGTTAGGGTTAGGCTACATGGAGGATGGAAGGGAAGGGTTAAGGTAAGTATTAGGATACGGGTTGGAATTGGGGAAATATTTAATAGAGTGTAGAAGGGGAAGTTTGGGTTAGGCTACAGGGAGGGGGTGAAGAGTCGAGGTGAGAGGTTAGGGTTAGGCTGTGGGTAAAAGGATCGGAAAATGAGAAGATTAGGGTTAGACCTTTGGATTATATGGATAATAGAGCTGGAGGGTCAGGTTATGGGGAGAGAAGAGTTAAGATAAAGGTTGGGGTTAGGGAAAATTTTACCAGCGCTGGGTTCATAGGTTCTTCATATGGTAATTCAGTGCATAGTCTTTTTCCTTCCTCCCTCACCTCTGTATATATTGATGGAAGTGACCCCAAAATAGGGTTATTTGGACTGGAAAATCTCACCACTTCATAACCTCATCTCTTTCCCTCAATATATATATATATATATATATATATATATATATATATATATACTGTATATGTTTACACTAATGTTTACACAACTTACACACAAATGTTATTATTTTGCACTTATGTTCTGTTATTCTTCCAGGGCTTTAAGGGTCACAGAGGAGACACGGGAGTGCCTGGTGCCAGAGTAAGCCACATACATGAGTTTTCGTTCACCATATCACCATATCTTACAGTGTTAGAAAGTATTTTTTTTTTTATTCTAGGGGGAGCCGGGTCCAGCAGGCCCACCGGGCCGGGAAGGAACAGCAGGAAAAGATGTATGTTCTAAACATTCAGTTACATACTGTACATATAGCTTTACTAGAAAAAATAGATATGTTATAGTACTTATTTAATGGAATATCAGACTAAATAATTATAGAATCAATTTCATGTAGTATATGTTTTCCTTTGAGGAAACACATGATGTTAAGTACATGCATGTTAATTAACCACAAAAAAACTCTAATTATCATTAAATTGAGTAACATAAGCAGACTAAAGATGTAAAAATCTACAATGTAGAATTATGTGTTCTGTGGGTAAGTAACCCTCTGTAATAAGTAACCCTCTCGAATAAGTAACCTCCTCAATAAGTAACCCTCTAGAATAAGTAACCCTCTCTAATTAGTAACCCTCTCTAACAAGTAACCCTCTCTAACAAGTAACCCTCTCTAACAAGTAACCCTCTCTAACAAGTATCCCTCTCTAACAAGTATCCCTCTCTAATAAGTATCCCTCTCTAATAAGTATCCCTCTCTAATAAGTATCCCTCTCTAATAAGTATCCCTCTTGAATAAGTAACCCTCTCTAATAAGTAACCCTCTCTAATAAGTAACCCTCTCTAATAAGTANCCTCTCTAATAAGTATCCCTCTTGAATAAGTAACCCTCTCTAACAAGTAACCCTCTCGAATAAGTATCCCTCTCTAATAAGTAACCCTCTCAAATAAGTAACCCTCTGTAATAAGTAACCCTCTCTAATAAGTAACCCTCTCGAATAAGTAACCCTCTCGAATAAGTAACCCTCTCGAATAAGTAACCCTCTCGAATAAGTAACCCTCTCTAATAAGTAACCCTCTCTAACAAGTAACCCTCTCGAATAAGTAACCCTCTCAAATAAGTATCCCTCTCTAATAAGTATCCCTCTCTAATGAATAACCCCCTCTAATAAGTAACCCTCTCTAATACTGTAAGTAACCCTCTCTAATAAGGAAGCTTTTATAACTACATTATCTTAATTTTGTATTTACTATGAGACTTGTATATCTTGCAGTTATTAGAATGATGGTATTGTTTTACATTTGTTTTATAATTTACAACTTTTACTTTAGTTTTGGAACATATGCTGTATTGAATTTTCTCCTGATTGTCTTAGGGGGATATTGGACCACCGGGCCATCAGGGGCCGAGAGGGATTCGAGGACCAGCTGTAAGTCTTTGGTGAAGGGTAGAGTGGACACTGATTAGGAGATATAACAATGATTGGGGAGCTGCTGTAGTATCCTAGAAACGACGATTCTTTATATTAAATTCCACATCAGCCATTCACACGTCAGAACATTGGAGGTAGTTTTCTTTCTAGTGAGTAATCTCTATCAGACGTCAGTGATCTCACATCTCATCGGGACACATCTCCTTTATCATCTTTCATGAAGCTTTGTAGGCATGTCAATTAATTAACTAGCTAATGAAACAGATGAATGATGTCACATGTCTGTATCTATATATCAAACTGTAATAACAATATATTGATTGAACTGTGAATTAGTGCAGTGAATCCAATTATAGCAATTAGTGGCCCCTGAACTTTTACCCCTGACTTTGTATATTTCCTGTTTGGGGTCATATTTATTTTTTTTTTATGATCTTGTGAATAAATTGTCTTATGTAATGGTATTATAAATAGCTGTATCTTTGTCTAAGGGGTATATTTACCAAGTGGTGAGATTGCTGTGAGATCGGAAAGTGGGGATGTTGCCCATAACAACCAATCAAATTTAAGCTCTCAGTTTTATTTTACACTCTGGAGAATGTGAACTTGAATCTGATTGGTTGCTATGTTCAACATCCTCACTTTTCAATCTCACTGCAATCTCGCCGCTTAGTAAATATACTATGTGTATTGTTTTCACTTTTACTGAGATTAAGTGGCATGGGCAACCAGTATTGTGAACCTGGAAGTGTATTAGTGTGCCTGTTTATGTGTTATCATGAAGGCTGCCATTTTGCCTTCTGAAGTCAAAATGATCAAGTGGCCATTTTGATCTGAGTATATAAAAGAATCAGTTAACAAAATGGCTGCCTTAAATATGTGTATTTAAAAATATATATCTGATGATTATGTGTTGTTTTTTTTATTAGGGTAAAAATGGGAATCCTGGACCTCCTGGGAATATGGGGCCTCCTGGTCCTGTGGTAAGTTATAAAAACAAATGGAAAATATGAGGTTTTAAATATAAGTTATTAATTGGTTTGGACAGCAGGTTCCTATCACACGCATGTATATATCCAGTCTAGAATAGACTTGTGTTAAGTGCTGGGCCTAAATTTACTAAGCAGGGAGATTGCAAAGAGATTGAAAAGTGGGGATGTTGTCCATAGAAACCAATCATATTCAAGCTCTCTCATACTGGAGAATGTGAGCTTGAATCTGATTGGTTGCTATGGGCAACATCCCCACTTTTCAATCTCCCTGCAATCTCCCTTTTTAGTAAATATAGGCCCTGGTCTCTGGAGGACTTGTAGTGGGATATAAAGGGCATTTGCAGTGTTGGGACTTTTCCCCCCCTCACGAGTATGTGACCAGGCTCTGGAGAGGTGCTGCTTCTCCTCCAGGATGGAATCCCCAAAAGTAATGAAAGTAAAAAATAGTTTGTGTAAACCAACAAAATATGCCCATTTTATAATGAAGATTTCACTTCTACACCACAAGTAGAAAGAGTTATCCATACAGTACATTCATGAAGCCGACAAAATGCAATCTTATAAATAGATAGATAGATAAGTATCTACATCGGACATTGGTAGAGAAACTGAAACGTGTAAAAATGCTGTAAACAAAAACGCTCAAAACTAACAAAGAAATATCATACAATACAGATTTACCTAAGGCCTATATGCCAAGATCGCGGATGGCATGTATACGGTTTCCCGGTATACGGTACCATCCTTATGTATCTGTATCTCCTTATATGAAGAAGTTATAATTATCTACTGCATTTCAGGGTCCAAGAGGAACCAAAGGAGAAGCTGGAAGTGCAGGAATTCCCGGGTTCCAGGGCCAGAAAGGACCCCCGGTATGTCATTGAACATAGACCAGCGCTAGTCTGTTATATCGTGTCTGTGCAGGGAACCAACCGTTGCCTTTGAAGCCTAATATGTAAATGTTCATTTAATGACCTTTTTCTGGCTGCTCTGTTGATTAGTATTTGCAATCGCCTTTAGCAGAGTATAGTCAACTCTAGGCCTGAAGCAAAGCATGATGGGTGAGATGGTTCTTCAATTGACCACGGCTATAAACCCCATTAATGATATTACATTTTTGTAATCAGTCACAGATTACACGGCAGGATTGGGGATGCATGATAAACACTAAGCTCAGAGGATGTTTAATGAATGTCAATGATCTGAAAGAGCTTTTCTGAAATATATATCTTTCTGATTTATAATAATAGCAGTTATTGAATGTACCACAAAAATCCCAAATGTTATTAGTCTATGAAGGACCTGCAGCTACGAACCCACATGCAAGAGGATCTGCTGTCTATTAAAGACAATTAAATATGGTATTAAATGTAGGTGTAAAAAAAACAATGTAGGAATAAAATATGAGGGTTTCCATAATATCAGAAAAGAAGAGAAAAAGGAAGGTTCCTTCTAAACGGATGCACTCTTCTTAATTAGAACGGTTTCTATTTATGACAGAATTCTATTTTATAAAACCTACATTTTATGAATCATATATTAAAATACTCCATAAATCCAGTTCTAAGCAAAATATTTATTAAAATATATAGTATAAGTGGTTCTTTCAATCCTCCATATATTCCCGTTCCAACCACTGTCCGCCTATTTCTTATTAAACACTTATCTTTATTTTCATCACACTTATACTATACATTTTAATAAATATTTTGCTTAGAACTAGATTTATGGAGTATTTTACTATATGATTAATAAAATTTAGGTTTTATAAAATAGAATTCTGTCGTAAATAGAAACAGTTCTAATTAAGAAGAGTGCATCCGTTTAGAAGGAACCTTCATTTTCTCTTCTTTTCTTGTGTTTATGTTTACCCATAAGGTTCTGAAGAGCACCAACCCGGTTACAATACATATATTATTAAGGGGGTTACAGAGAGTATCTCTGATTGCAACAGAGGGTATGCGGTCTATTAAATTAAGAAGTGTTTTTGAAGATTGGTCTCCATAATATTTCAAGGCACCCCTAAGACAAAATCATTGGCAGCTATTTAAGCTTTTGAGTAATAAATCGTGTAATAATTATTTAGGTAAAGACAGAAATACTTCAGGTTGATATGAAATCTTGTGTAGCTCTTAACCAAGACATACAATTGCGCTTCTAGGTAACACTAGCAACGTGGCACCGCATTGGAAAAACATGTTGGCCATACACCTGTATCGCTATGATGTACATCGTTAAATGCACATTCTGGTAAATCGACTCCGATCTACCATAATCTAGCCTGCAGCAAGATTCAGCGATGCGATATGCGACAGCAGACCTGCGCACCGCATGGAAGACCCATCACCTATGACTAGTCAGATCATTCACAGATCATTCCAGATCATTCACTGATCACTCCATAGACCTGTCCCCTATAACTAGTCAGATCGTTCACAGATCATTCCAGATCATTCCAGATCATTCCAGATCATTCCAGATCATTCCAGATCGTTCACAGATCATTCCAGATCATTCCAGATCATTCCAGATCATTCCAGATCGTTCACAGATCATTCACAGATCATTACAGATCAGTCACAGATTATTCCATAGACTCGTCCCCTATGACTAGTCAGTTCATTATAATATTTAATATATCATGTGAATAAAAAACACCTAGAGTTAATGAAAAAACTGAATTTATTGCGATTCAGCGCATGTTTCGGGCTACAATGGAAACCATATGACAACTGGCTTTTAAGCTCTTGAAACGCGTCAGGGGTGTTGGGTGCATAATGTATATAACTGTGCGAATGATTTCTTCTATTTATTTTATTTTGTTAAATACCTCTTGCTCTGAAAACAGCTGCATTTACAACCAAAAACTGTAAGCCAAGATCTGGACCAAAATATGTAAACAGAATGAGTAAAGAGAAGATATTTTATATCTTTTATCCAAAAATCTAAATTACAACTAAACAATAAATAGTTTACAATAAGCAAATTCGACCGGTATTTTCCACCTGTGGAACTTCAACATTGGTTGTCCACACTGTTTCTTCTGGCAATACATGTTACATTTTAGTTGAAATGTTTTTTTTCTGTATTTTAAGGGGCAACCTGGTGAGAGCGGATTACCCGGGAAAGATGTAAGAGTATATTTCATGTGTTTGTCTTATTTACACACATCCACAATACAACACAATGCACAGAGTTTACATCACAGACGCAACCACTTTATAACCCAGAAACTGTGTGAATGCACCTTTTACTTACATTTGGTTGGGACAGATGACATTGTGATTGGTTGCCCAGAAGTGGATAATTTATTCCATGGTATTATGTATAACAGAGTGATAACTGGTTGTTTTTAATTCTCTTTCCTCTATAGGGTGGTCCTGGAAAGCCTGGCGAGCAGGGACCTAAGGGCGATCGAGTGAGTTATATTATATAATAATCTTTTTACTAGACATATCAGTCACTTTGACAAGCTAGAAGTATCTGGAAGGCTCTTAGTCATTGGCTGGCTCAGACTCCCCCTCTTCTCTGGGCCCATATACAGCCATACCCTCTGCACCCACTGGGAACTTTTGAGGTAATAAACTTAATTTAAACTCTAGCAAACAAGAGCTTACATTGGAGGAAGCAGCCATAGTGTGTAGGAGGAACTGACCATTTAGATAGTGGCATCTCTAAAGTTGGTGCAGTAAATTATGCTGTCACACCTGTGGACCTCCTACCACAACAGACTATACCATAATATCTAATTAATATATCTCCTATCTGCATAGCACAGTGACCACCTTTACCTATACTATAAAACCCTTTCTTATAAAATAACTATAAATGTTTTCTTACCTGTGCTGCCTTCCTATCGTCTGAATCATGGCTGCACTGCTTACAGAGAGAGGGGAGTATGGCACGGTACCTCCATCACACTGTTTGACAATGACACATGCTGTGGTATGCACCCACTGTCCTAAGTACAATTATAAACAATTTATTAGCTTAAGGGATCAGACTCTCTCTCTCTCTATATAAATCTTATTATTCCTTCCTTTTTTCTCCAATGCTTTGCACATATAGTGTTAGCTCATCTTCTGAATTGTTATTAACAGGGAGATCCAGGTGTCAAAGGTGACAAAGGGATGCAGGGAGAGAAAGGCGGGCCTGGCAAACCTGGGCCCCCAGGACATAAAGGTCATACCGGATTAATGGGCCCTGCCGGACCTCCGGGGGAACGAGGAGAATCCGGACATCCAGGCACGCCCGGATCCCCTGGACTAACCGGACCACGGGTAAGTGACAGCTATTGAATCGGGCAGTAAGCGGGAGGTGGTAGGTATGATATTTGTACAGTAAGGATTGGTACACGTTTTATTGGATTGGTTAATGTTTATTTATATTTTATAAGACATCACATAGTTTCTGCAGCGATGTACATAGTGAATGTACGTATATAGAATGGGATACAGTATATACATAGCGTGGGGTACGGTGTAAGGGTATACAGTACATACATAGCATGGGGTACGGTGTAATGGTACACAGTATATATACATAGCATGTGGTACAGTGTAATAGTATACAGTATATACATAGCGTGGGGTACAGACATGAGATCGTATACAACTTGGGGTACAATGTCATAGCATACAGTAACAAAACATGTAATACATACATAGGTACAGAATAATAACTAAGAGGGTTGGGATGTGTATAATGTATTACACTGGATAAATACATGAGGGAATAGATAACAGGAGGGTGGGGGTCCCTGCTCATGAGAGCTTACATGCTAAGGGAGGGAGAAGACAGTACAGAAGACATTGGGGTGTGGAGGAGGGGGTAGAGAGATTTGGTGGAGAATGGAGAGGTTTTGATTGAGCGTTTAAAGGCTTGGAGGGTGGAAGATAGCCTAATAGATTGGGTTAGGCTGTTCCATTGGAGGGGGAATTGGATGCTATAGGCACCATTGCCACTTTGTCTCTCTATAAATTTAGTATATTCTGCCCTCAATAGTTGTATAGAGACATTATATAGAACTACGTAAACAAACGACAACAGTGAGCAAAATACTATGTAATGGTGGACCCCAATCTAAAGCTACATAGTAGTCAGCAGTCACCAGTTAGACAATCATAAGAACAGTTAGCCTCAAGTCGACCGCTATATGGTCAATCTGATACCCAGCAAAAGATTGACATGATCGACACAGAGGTGGAGAGTTAGAGAGAGTGAGATGGACATCATGTCAAATCATTCAAACTATAGACAATGTAATCCTAAAACATTATTTATGCAAAATCTGTATGATGTATGGGTTCATGGGTTACAGATGATTGATGGAAGCAGGATGCAAGTGTAATACCTGGTAATTTGTTTTAGGGAGAACCACCCTCAACTGAGACTTTGAGAAGACTAATTCAAGAAGAACTAGGAAAGCAACTTGAACGTAAGAATTGTACTACTGCTATTAGAGTGTTTGCATTGGGTAAAGATAATTGTCCTCTGGTATTTTTGTAGCTGTATCTAGTTATAATGTGGGATAAAGAGGAACGTGGGGTTGGAAGGATGAATGATATGAAGAAGCTGAGAACATGAGTAGTGTTATAATGTGAATCCAACGAGATGTTTTTTTTATTTCCCCTCCAGTTAAATTAGCCTACCTCATGTCTCAGATGCAGCCAGCACCAATCAAGTCAGCACAGGGCCGGCCAGGGCCTCCAGGTCCACCTGGGAAAGATGGGATTGACGGTAGACCAGGCCCAGCAGGAGAGCCGGGACTGCCAGGACAAATGGGACCTGAAGGACCTGCAGGACCTGTGGGCCCAAAAGGTTAGTTTCTGGCTGCAATATCTAATTTTTTGCTTAAGGGGGATTTTGGCTTCTTTTGAAGGAACCAAAGGGACAGAGTACAGTTCCACCTCTGGGAGTAGTGATGGACTTTGGTTCTTGATCACTGTTGGTAAAGCGGTGGTGGATGTCTTAGTTACCATGCCACCAATCGATTGCACCCAATAATAAATTTTCTCCTGGAAATTTTGTTAATAATCACAGGAAAATGCTTATTATGATATTAGAAATATTTCCATGAATGTATTTTTACAGGTGAGAGAGGGTCTAAAGGAGACAAAGGAGAATATGGAGTTGGCCAAAGGGGTGAAATAGGCCCACCAGGAATTCCAGGTATTCCTATTACACATATTTCATAAAGTTCCACAATGAATCTAATTATATTTTTTTATCTTTATAATGTATATAATTTTTTTTGTAGGTATTAATGGAGAGCCCGGCTACGGCAAAGATGGACTCCCAGGTACCCCAGGTCCTCAAGGTGAACCAGGTCTACCAGGACTAATGGGACCTCAAGGCCCTCCTGGGGTTAATGGACAATGTGACCCAACACAATGTGCCTATTATGCCAGCCTAGGATCCAGACCTGGTAGCGTCAAAGGACATTAAGAAAATCTGAGACCCAGGAGGACTCAATGCTGAAACTTGAATTTATTGCTGGTTTAGAAAAACCTTCCAAACATGAAGGGTTCTGACATGCACCATTGACACCACAGAAGTTCCGACTTGGGGGAGTGGGTGGTGGATTCAGTTTCAACAGGTTTTACATTTTCTTCTTTTTGACAAAGAATACGGACAATTACTGCCAGGCTTTTTTGTGTTATTTTCCCTAATGTGTGTCATAATTAATTTTGTTGTTTGAAAGAAGGAATTTGTACTTTGAAAGTACAAAACATTGTACAGAGACATTTAAAGACAAATTGTTGAGAGGTGCTAAAAACTAATATCAACGCTCTTAATGCTAGTAATCAGGGCCGCCATCGGGGGGGGGAAAGTCGGGCCTACTGTCCCGGGCCTGATGTTCCCCCCCAAACCCTGAAGCACAGTACCAGCGTGCAGACGTAATTATTGGCTTCTGATGGCCTCCGTCGCTGACGTTTTGACGTCGTGACATCATGGCGTCACGTAGGGGCCCAGGCCTTTGTGAGTTCCGGGCCCGAGTGATCGTGGTGGCGGCCCTGCTAGCAATAGTTATATGTTCTCCTAGCAATAGGCTAAGGCGAAGCGAAAGCTTCTTACCACCCCCAATAATATCTACAACCATATGCTTTGATTTGAAGAAAGGTTGTTTACCTGACCCTACTCTGAGATAACTTTCTTCTTTCTGAAGCCTTTTTTCATATATTCCTTACTGTCGCCTGGTTCAGGCGATACGTGCGGTTGTCCTAAATGAATGCATTCTTATTTATATCAGATAATGTTTCTAAGAGTATAAAAGACTTTAATTTTTTATTATTATTATTATTATAATTATTATAGATAGAAGGTGAAGGCCACGTTGGTCTTGTGAAGATGGTGCAATAATGGAGGTCTAAGGAATGTGAATATTCATCCATGTTGAAGAAGACCTGAATGTTGTAGGGTTTTAAAGTGTCCATAATGTTTGTGGTGGAATAGATTGCCTTGTGTCTCTACCTGGAGATGCACGGACAGCCACTGTAGGACTCTTTCTTCCCTACCACTCATATACATCTACATCTGTGCATCCGTATAATCAACATCTTCCACAATGGACCTAATTGAATGGTCATTTTCAGTATGTTCCCGGTCTGGTACAATTTATACGCTTTCTGCATATAATTCTGTTGTGTTATTGGCTAGCATATATTAGCCTGGGGCGAAACTTAGTTCTTGCGAACCATGATGATTAGTTTTACCTGTTAGAATTCCTTGAACCTAAGAAGTATTAGAAATCAGTAACAGAGCCAAAGGATGCCTGAAACTGGTAATCCCTCCATTCTAAGCATGAATGAGTTGACTTTTGTAATGTTTATTTGCAGAATATGTCACCGGCAGTTTGTAATACGTTTACTATGCAGACTATGGGGTATATTTACTAAGCGGTGAGATTGCAGTGAGATTGGAAAGTGGGATGTTGCCCATAGCAACCAATCAGATTCAAGCTCTCAGTTTCATTTTACACCCTGGAGAATGTGAACTCGAATCTGATTGGTTGCTATGGGCAACAACCCCACTTTTCAATCTCCCTGCAATCTCGCCGCTTAGTAAATATACCCCCATGAGTTATTTGTTGATCTATAGAGATTTTGCTGACTCCAGTAAGTTGTTCTCGATGGGTGACCCTTCTACCACACGTATGGTGCTCATAGCCCTTCTCATTGTTCTCATAGTGTAGGGGCTGCTTTATGTCATGCACATTATTTTGTTGTCTCTGGAAGAATCTTTATGTATCCAATATTGTATTGACATAAAATACATTTTGTGTAAAATAGCTTGTTGGTGAATTTTTCTATACAAGGGATTAGCTAATGCAGTTTTCAGAGTCATCTCGTTTTACAGCTTGAAATGTAAAAAAGTGATGTCGTAAAGAAACATCTGCAGACATTGGCCTTAATCCAGTTTCAGATATAAGGGCCTAAATTCACTAAGCGGGGAGTTTGGAGGGGAATTGAAAAGTGGGGATGTTGCCCATAGCATCAGATTCGAGCTCACATTCTCCAGTATGTATAATGAAACTGAGAGCATGACTCTGGCTGCTATGGGCAACATCCCCACTTTTCAATTGCCTTGCAAACTCCCCACTTAGTGAATTTAGACCAAGGTGTGCACATCATTAGGGTGATCAAAGACATCAAGCCAGTCCAAATCCACCATGACCACCACCCAATGTAGACACCATCGTAGTGACCACCACCGAATACATACAGCATCGTAGTTACCACCACCCAATACAGAGAGCATAAGAGTGACCACCACAGAATAGAGACACCATTCTAATGACCAACGGCCAATACAGACACTGTCCTAGTGATCACCCCCCAATACAGAAAGCATCCTAGTGACCACCACCCAATACACAGACAGTATCCTAGTGACCCCCACCCAATACAGATAGCATACTGATGACCACCACCCAATACACAGACAGTATCCTAGTGACCCCCACCCAATACAGATAGCATCCTGATGACCACCAACCAATACACAGACAACATTTTAATGACCACCATCTATTATAGACAGCATCCTAGTGACCGCTACCCAATATGTAGACAGCATCCTAGTGACCACCACCCTATAATGCTATTGACAGGCACCTTATGCAGAGATCATCCTACTGATCACCAGCCAATAGAGAGAGCATTCTAGTGACTACAACCCAAGAGAGAGAGAGAGAGAGCATACTATCCATTAAAGAGAGCATCCCAGTATCCTAGAGTTCCCTTCAAACAAAAGAGCGACAATCTGGTGGCCTTTCGGTGAAATGAATTTGCCATTGAATCCACTCCTGAATCAACCCCAAAGTGTATTTCTCTTTAGCACAATGTCAGATGAAGATGGATGAACTCACCATTATTGTACTGATGCAGAGACATACAATGACAACGCTTGCTCAGCATTTCTATGACATTACTCACTTGTACAGAGAAACTCTTTAATAGCTTCATTTCCTGTGAGAACTGTTTTAGCTGAATAACGGATGTCATTTCGGGTAATATATAAGAACCAAAGTGATGGAAAACGTTAAACACCATTGAGGGATTGTTAGCATTAAACCTCCGCACAGTCCATAAACTAGAGCATCAGTATCAGACATGTTGGCACAGATTATATGCATTATAGCTGAATTCAAGAAGCCACAGGCAAAGCCATATATATTGTCATGGTTCAAGTTCAACCAGATGTTTTACTGAATTTAATGAAGATGATAGAGAAACAGAAGGACGCTCAGAAGGTCATCAGGGCAGCGAAGGCACCGGCACTGGAGAAACCGTACAAAAGGGGGCCTAAAGAGAGTAAAGCAAGACATATGAAGGGGGGGGGGGGAGTATTGTTGTGGGTAACAGGGCTATAACAGATCATCTTAACAATTATTAGAAGAGGACTGTGGATACGAGAGACCAGTTACACCTCTTACGCTAATGAGAAGGTATTAATAGAACCCTCAAAGCTTAAAGTTGACAAATCAGTGGGGGCAGATGGGATTCATCCTAGGATACTAAAAAACCTAAAGGTCTAATGGTAAAACCATTAAAAGTATTATTCAACTAGTCACTAGGGCTGCCACCTTCCGCACCAAAAAATTCCGGCCAGGGTAAAAAGGGGGTGTGGCTTTTGGGTTGTGGCTTTGGGGTGTGGCTTGGGACGGGGATAATTTCGCAACTTTCTTCGGCCCAGCAGCCAGGATCTTAAAAAATAAAAATATATATACATTGCTGTGCACACAGGTGACAGGTACAGCGCTGTGTATACAGGTAACGGAATAGGTACAACGCTGTGCACACAGGTGACAGGTACAGC
>JABWIB010006747.1:0-26692 GCA_016617825.1 Platyplectrum ornatum
TATCTATCTATCTATCTATCTATCTATCTATCTATCTATCTTCTATCTATCTATCTATCTATGATTACCTCTTCCCTGTCCAATGCCAGGCCGCTTGGCGAAGGGATCCCAATCCCACAACTATAAATAACCCTTAAGGTTATTAGGTAATATGTGCCACCGTGGAATGTTACCTTGGCCCATACACCTGTAGGAATAGAAAAGGATGCACCCTAGGATACATTGGAATAGAGTAGTTACGTGGCCCACACTATCGCGCCCTGGCCGAAACCGGACAGAAGACCCAACCCGCAGCTGATACCTGCTTAACTTCCCTCCCAAGCCCAATGAGCACACCTGGTTTTGCAAGAATACGCTTTACTTATGGACTGGGGTTCCTAGAGGAAATCTCTGACTAAGTTACGTTACAAAACATAAAGGCAGTTTACATCATACAATTTAGAGTATTCAATTAGATACAATTACTTAGTTGGGAACAGTGCACGAAAATATAGACATAAGGGCAAGTAGTTTCAGACACTCACATACAAGACAGACAACATAAAAGACCTTGATGCAACTCTCATGAAAGCAGGGTCCTCCAGGGAATAAAGTCATCAAAGTACTTCATAGCAGATGTCGTTTGCTCTGGCCAACTTCATAAACCACGTTCCATGATGCCAGGTCGCACAAACTCTCCGCTTTCTCCGAATAGGATCTCTCGGTGGCTGTCTCCAGATGCCGCTCAGTCACTGCTTTCACTTGTCAGCTCCAACCACTTGTCCTCAGGCAGGGGTGCGCGCTGCATTGGGTCCACAGTAGGAGACGTGGGGATAAGCGGTAGCTCCTCTAGTCACATTGGGTACCATCCCCTGAGCATCAGAATTATAGGGTACCATCCACTCTGGATCAGAACTCAGGCAGCGGGGCATAGGGTTCCAGACGCACAATTGTTGGGGCACCATACAGGAAGTAAACGTAAGGACGTTCTTATCTGGGTAACTGTTTAAATGTGATAACAAATATTAAATATTCAATACATAGGCCTAAATTTACTAAGCGGGGAGATTCAAGCTCTCAGTAGCATTTTACATACTGGAGAATGTGAACTGGAATCTGATTGGTTGCTATGGGCAACATCCCCACATATTGACATCGCTCTAATGTTTACAAGACAACTTTTAAGAGTTACTTTTTCTGGTCATTTGAGGGAATTCCATGTAATCTGGTAGTTTCATATATAATAAAGGCTGGGAGCGCGTGTTGTGCTGGGACGTCTAGGACTAAAATAGATTTTCCTCATTTGCTGCAACTTCTGTATCACAGTAGGATTATGATTTCTAAGCTTCTGACGTGATATTAATCCCCTTTTCAGTCTATGTATAAGCAAGGTATAAACTATAATCTATCTAGAGGCCACGTGCTGCTGTATCTGATCTTCGCGATGGAGATCCTGCATACTGGATGAGCTGTATTGATTTTACATACTGGAGAATATGAGTTTGAATCTGATTGGTTGCTATGGGCAACATCCCCACTCTTCAATCTCCCTGCAATCCCCCCGCTTAGTAAATTTAGGTCATACTGTTAAATGCAATCGCACATATTAAATGCACACCAAGAACAATGAATACCTGTCATCCTGTGCGCAATAATGGTCACTTAGCTAGACTAGTCAATTACCCTCCTGGGGGACAGTTCAATACTTCATGCACTGTATGCTCCTTACTCCTCATCTATCCAAGCATGATTTTAAGGCCAGTAAACGTGGCTTCCCTGTACAGACAGTTAAATGGCCACAGAACTCCACTAGACCAGAGGAGGAATACACTCAACCCCAAGTATTAAGTGCTTTCACTTACTCCAGACTGAAAGGCCCAACTGTTACTGTGGACTTGAGGGACAAAACCAGGACCTATCTACAGCCTATATGTATGGATAGAGTACCAGTGATAGCAATGGGTCTTGAGCCCCGGAACAGCAGGCATCCTGAGATCTAGGAATATTATGGGGAACTTCCCTGGTGATCTGGGATACTACAAATAATGTGGGACACAGTGGTCATAGGTAAATGTTAGTCCCTAGTACAGTGGCGGTGCCTTAGCAGGCTGGGTATAATGGCGCCTTATTTTACAGTGACCTGGCAGGCCTTTTACACAGTCGACACTTTCCCCGGTGGTCTAGGGAAAAATGAGCGTCACAGAAGAAGTGTAGACACTGTTTATCCACCAGCAGAGGACCAGTACGGTACCTTCTGTGTCCCATACCAGCGTCGTCTTCCTTCTGGGTCCTGGGGGAAGTGTCTCAGTGTCCTCTTCAGTCTTTTCCAGGTAGCAGACATTCAATGGTCCAGGAGCTAATTTGCAGGCCCTTAAGTTCTGGGGTGACAGTCTTCCTGATGGGGCTTCTGGCGGTCTTCTTGTGGCTCTCACATCTGCTTTCACATCCTTTCTGACAGCTCGTCTTCTTCCCTTCTGTTCTCTTTTTTCTCCTTGAAACCAGTGGTCGAAGTGGAAATTTAGAAGTGGTGGTATGGACATTTAGAAGTGGTGGTATGGAAACACAAAATATACTAGATGTCTATGGAGATTTTAAGTTTTTCAATTACATCAATGGGAGAAGTGCTGGTATGACATACCCCTGTATACACCCCCACTTAGAGCCCTGCTTGAAACTATTACACAGCCTCAGTTATACCCCCTTTCAGGGGCACAGCCACATTTATACCCCCTTCCAGGGGCAGAACTTGTGGCTTCTGATTGGACAACCGGTGAAATGGTGACTTCTGAGTGTTCACCCACACTCTATGTACTGGGGCAGTCACCGCTGGCCGCAATAGGTGGCGGTCTATCTGTCTATCCATCTGTCTATCCATTTTGGTCTACCGACCTAACTGACAATTTCCTTTGTACTTTGAATCTGTTTGTTTATGTACATTTTATATTGGGAGGGAATAAATACATTTTTAGCATTTTCTTTTAATGAAAAGGAAACGTATCTACAAAGCAGAGGAAATAGGATGTTAATATATCACCAATATTAAACCAAGACTATTTATCTCAGCACTTTCTTTACAATTTATACAGCACTAAAGAATATGTCTTGTCATTTATAAATAATTTATAACAAAATAATAATAGACAGAATGATATTGGATTTTAATATAATGTATAAAATCTCCAATAATGGCAATATTTTCCAAAACTCAAAATATATTGAACAGAATAAGGAAAATTATTCAGTGCTTAGTAAATCTTTTGCCCTGTTATGCTAACTCTGCAATACTCTTTATGGTACGGCTTTGTTTATGCTAATACATTTCTACGTCTGCGCTTGTCAGCCTGGTGCTTGAAGACTCTCTGTATAACCAAGACGACTCTTTTCAGGAATCTGCCAAAAAG
The DNA here is from genome assembly GCA_016617825.1 of Platyplectrum ornatum. Classification (NCBI taxonomy): domain Eukaryota; kingdom Metazoa; phylum Chordata; class Amphibia; order Anura; family Limnodynastidae; genus Platyplectrum; species Platyplectrum ornatum. Next base: position 3,381 of record JABWIB010006747.1, read on the forward strand.
GTGTTATTCATCAAAATGCTATTTTTTTTATTCATGTGAATACATTGTTGGTATAAGTTATTCATACATGGGCTGGATAGAGTCATAGGATCTTTAGATTTGTATATATTACGGATGAATAATAATGTCATAAATAAATAACTAAGCAGAAAAATAGACACGGCATGCATTCCCCTCTCCCGCCCATTATCAACGCTTTGTCGTTATGTAGAAATTCATGAGTTTCTCAAGACCAATAGAAACTACACGACTTAAAAAGATCACAAAGACTGGACTAATCAACTGATCTTCAAATTATCCTGATGGATTCTCTGGGCTGATATTCTAATTGACCAAGTTGCACAAATTCATCCATTTCTAAACCTATCCTGTTATGATCATGTGGTAGGGACATATATACATATATGTATTAGTAGTAATAGACACTAACATCCAGATCTGTAAGTATAAAGCTACCAGAAAAGTTCATTAAGGTGTCATTGTCCCCCCCCCCCTTCCCAGGTTCTCTAGCACATTCAGAAGTTTCTAATGATGTCATTTTCCCATAAATCTCTCAACAATCGTGTAATAGACGGTACACAAACCGGGATCCTGTCCATTATGTAAACCAGATCCATACTTTAAAACTAAATAGAAATTAGTTGGAAAGTTACACTATGCTGACCAGCATTACTGTTACACTGTTAGACTTCCTTCCAGTAGCTGGCGGGAGAATGTTTTCTGGATTGAGGAGCCTTTAGATGTTTTTCAAGCTATATCCAACGTATTTCCTAAAGTACAGGGACTGATATTAGGGAGTGGTAGTTTTTATGTTGTATTCACTGTATCTTGTTTTAATTGTCATTTTTATACTTTTTATCACAATGGAGTATTATTAGCGTTAACATTTATTGATTACGGAGCATTATTTTTAAACAAGGTATACAAAATGTGTTTTAAGATGTAATGCACTAGATTTCCTTTTTTATATTCTATGCCTTTGGATCTTCAAAAATATTCTATATAAAAAACTACCAAATCACAAGGAATAGGGATAGATATTGAACTGCATATTGTCTGCAGACATATACATAGAATCATTATCAGAATTTGGATCACATCACTTTTGTTTTAGTTTCCAATATACATTTTAATCTATTGAGCTTTAAAGTATTTTTTTTACAACTTTTCATTTATTTATGTATTGTGTTTTTCCCTTTATTGATATACATTACTGTTAATGGAATTGTTTAATTGGAGGCTTCACCACTGAATAGATATGGCCTCTGTATTTTAAACAGTCCCGCTAACTTTAGACCTGTATGCCGCTATTGATATTTACTTAACCACAACACTTATATCCCCTTTTTTCAACATAAATTGTATTGAAATCATCACAAAGCAAACATGACAATGTACACATACTAATAAAGTACATGATATCAGTCAATAAACATCCCATTAGAATAGCAACCCCCAACCCACATAGTAGAACAATAGAGAAAATAATGAGGGAACAATAATAAATGAGGACGTGAGAATCACAGCATTGAGGAACAAGTAGTATCAGCTCAAACACCTCTCACAAGGCTTAATAGTCCCCTAAGTCAATGGGGGATCACCCACATGTTCCCTGAGAAGATACCATTCAGTTTGAGACAGTGGTCAAAGTGGAAATATAGAAGTGATGGTATGGACATTTAGAAGTGGCCGTATGGAAACACTGAATATAATAGATGTCAATGGAGATTTGTAGTATTTTAATTACATCAGTGGGAAAAGTGCCGGTATGGCATACCCCCGTATACCCCCCCACCCCCACTTCGAGCCCTTGTTTGAGATAAATGAAGCTTGCGGCGCACTGTTGGAGAAAAAATCGATATATAACCCTCCCAACAATCAAAGAACCCTTCCACCTTGCGTTCTTTATCCAACAATGTTTCAATCCAATCCATACAGAAGAGGAAGAACGATTTGTCGAGGAAGAGGTGTATTGAGGGCGGGCCCGGTGTAATCCAAGGTTGAAGAGGCACATTGAGGGCGGGTCCGGTGTAATCCAAGGTTGAAGAGGCGCATTGAGGGCGGGTCTGGTGTAATCCAATGTTGGAGAATGGATTTTTTTAATTTATTTTTCATGCAAACCATCGTCAAGAGACAATGACCTCCACGAGTTACTCATTGGTCTGGTGCCAAAAGCCCAAACAGGGCCCACTGAGGGGTAAGGGCCAAATACTCAAAGAGATGGAATTCCACAGAACCTCTCACCATCAACCAAAATCTCCAGACATTCTCAAAGACAGTGAAACATATAAGCAGAGCCTTGTCCACAATTGGGACATAATGGAAAGTCTCTAGTACCCATAGTGAATACGCGTTGTGGAGTCAAAGATTTTATTCAACATTTTCCTGTATTGATTAGAAAGGAGAAATTTACTTACATCCATTTTGCTTGGGTTATAAGGTTGGACTCTCCTGGGTATAGGGATACAGCAGTGGAATATCCTTCTAGCAGTCTACTGCTTATGGCACAATGTTGGTTATGATGATCACCAGATACATTGTATAATATGTCATTAGGATCATCTTACAAGTTTGGGAGTTTGCCGTCTTATTGAAGGGTTATTGAATTACTCATTATGCATAATGTCTAATTAATGAGTAGACACATTAATAAACCATGAATCCGGATGTGATGGCCACTTGGACATTCCATTATAGGCTTTGTTTGTTATTGATGATTTAATCTTTATTTTATATGGGGTTATGTATCAAAGTGACACCCAGTTATTTTAACTGACTTAATTGAAACTATTAGAAACTTTTCAATTAGCAATTTTTTTGTTGGGATGGCTTTGTTTCAGAATTATTATACTGATTACAATTGTGAATCAAATACTAAATTAAATTAGAAGAGCATTATTATAAAGCACGCTGCAGTGACAATAGCGTAGACAGCGCAGAAGCATTTAACAATGCTAATGGTTCTCTTGTAATGTGACATACAATTGAAGGATGCTGCAGCCTTGGAATGAAGGAACAATTAGTTCCCCTATGAATATATTACGACAAACAGTTTGTTTCAGTCAGACAAGAGCCTCGTATGAAGAAAGATCCATCGGAGAGTTGGGCTGAGGGTTTGTTTTGCAATAAATGATGGGAAAGTGACTTTTAGAAAGCGATGGATATTCTTTTAATGACTGCAGGCATTTGGATTTACTTGGTAGTTTTGATTCAATACTGTTTTCTTCTTAGAATGAAGTTATTTATGTTTATGCATCTATTAGCATTGAAGTGATGCAGCTGATGGAGGGACTAAGAGCAAAGGAAAAATAGAATGATGATTACTCCATCGGCTGCTTGAAAGGTTGGGGTATTCTGCACAGAAACTTTGGACCAGATTTAGAATTTAGGCACTATTGACTTACTCACAACTTAGCGGTAAAAGGATATACCAGGGTGCTTCACTACCGTTTGTTTATAAAGATGTTCAATACAGTTTGCATGAAAAGGACATGTGTTTATTTTGTATATCTTAAAAACTTTTGCACATTTACACAAATGTTATAAAACAATAGAGTCAACAGACAGTTTGCAGTTGATATTTGGTGATTTTAACTGTATATATATATATGGTTTTTACCTTCTCTGTTCTCACAGCTGGGAGCGAAAAAGTTTTTGAGTTGCTCCTCGATGTTGCTGTGTAAAGTGCTTCTAAAGTTGCTGTGTAAAGTGCAGTTTTCGCTTCTATAAGCACTATGGTGGAGTACCTCCTATTCTCCCCACTATGTGCACTACAGTTGGGGCTCTAAAGGAGGTACGGTTTAGCCATATTCCTTGATAGTCCAAGAAAAGAGATCTCTTATGATGATCGACGTGTTTCTCCCGGTTCGGGCTTCTTCAGGGTTCAGGTAGGTTGATCCAGGTGCATATAGCTTTGTTGCCTGTACTTCTTTCAGGTTATCCCTCACAACTTAAGCTGGCCATACACTATAAGATAAATTGTTCCAATCGTAAGATTTTTCAAGAGTGGGCAAAACCATGTTGAATTGCAGATGAGGTAAATTGAATTAATTGAATTAATTAATCAGTATTACAGGTCACCGATGATGTTTCCAGCCTTTAAGTCTAATAACAGTGTAACAGTAATTAAAGTATTCTCCCTGCATGCAAACACTAACATTCATTTTACCCCCCCACCTCCCCTGCAATTCAACATGGTTTTACCCAGAAGTCAGAATCTGGTCCTTTGTTCCTAAAGTTGTTTATCTCATGTAGAAATATATGATATGTAACTTTCCACTTTTCTGTTGAACAATGAGAGGGCCAGATTAGCAATGGGGCTGAAAATACTTTTCTGTTTAAAAAAAAAAGTCCAACACATAAAACCAATCTCCAGGCCTTCTACTGAAGTGCATGATGATGGGTGACAGTGACTGACGTACACCATTAACAATTGAGCTGATAAGACCCAGGCCTATTTTTTAAAAAAATGCCCACCCATACAACCAATCTCCTGGCCTTCCACTGAAGTGCATGAGGATGTTCATGTTTCTAAATTTTTGACTTATGAATAACCACCATTTTGACGAAAAAATAAGTTACCCTAAATATCTGATGAGGAGAATGGTCAACAATGCAATTGAAAGAGTTTTAGAAATTCATGAACTATTAATAAACAAACTAAAATATTTAAGACATTAAATCTGTATTACTTACGGTGCGTTGTAAATGCACATCTAGTAAAATGCGTGTTGGCATTAAGTCCAACATGGCTGTCACTATTATATTTGTTATTTTCATATATATTTATTGGTTTCAATTCATTTTTGGCCCCCATTTATAGAGGTCTGTGAGGGATTATATAACCCTTATTTCACTTGATGCCCTTAATTATATTGTATATATGCCATTGTATTGAGTTAATTATAGGCCTATTTACCGGTATACCGGTATGAGGGTATACCCTCTGGTCATTGTTTATTCATTGAATTACAATATTGAACATTACATTTCTATTTCATTGCTTTGGTGTTTTATTCTGATATACATATTATTGTTATGATTGCGTATAAAACTATCATGACAGTAATGTCCTGGAAGGTTAAACAAATTAATCAATGAACTGGTGATCTATTGTCTGCAACATAAAATATTAGTTTACAGGGATAACAAATACTTAAACTTGAAAAGCTCAAGAATCAAACACTGTTTTAAAAGTAATGATCTAGTACATCTATATCCCAATATAATAGCAAATTCTAATTATGTGTGGTGGTATTCCAGAAACAAATTTAAATAGTGACTAAGGGCCAGATTCAGATTTACACTCTCATGGGTAAAACCATGTTAAATTGCAGGGGGGTAAAATGAATGTCAGTGTGTGCATGCAGGGAGAATACTTTATTGTTGCATGTTGCACACAGATACTGACCTGCGTTACTGTTACACTGTTATTACACTTGTGCTGGAAACATCATCTCTCACCTGTAATACTGATTGTAATTCATTACATTTACCCCCCTACAATTCAACATGGTTTTGCCTGTGAGAGTGTGAATCTGAATCTGTCCCTAACAGAGGAAAAGAAGTTCACAAAAAATGAGACACATTTATACTAAACTGTGTAAAGATGTGGAGATGTTGCCCATAGCAACCAATCAGAGTTTATCTGACATTCTCTTGTAAAGTAAACCAAGCACTAAAATCTGATTAGTTGCTATGGGCAACATCTCCACTTTTCCATTCCCACAGTAAATAAAGACCATAGTCTGTTGTTTTTGTATCCCTCTTTGGGGTCAACTGGGTGATTTTTACATACCTCCAACCTGCGTTTTGGGAAACTGTCCCACTGTCCCGCCCGCTTCCCAGTATGTCCCACTAACTACATTAGCCACGGCCGAAAAATGGGTGGGGCTTAGGCGGGACCGGGGCGGCATTGGGCGGGACCCGGGCAGAGTTGGCTGGGACCGGGGGCGGGGCTTAGGAGCCCCGATGTCTCCCCCTGCAAAGTTGGAAGGTATGTTTTAAGAGTATCCACCAATCACATGCAGGTCTATTCTGAGACCTTCAGAGCTCTCCCTGCTGACTCTTCCTCTGATCCAAACACATTTCTGTCTATATTTGAACTCAATATCAAGACTGTGCCATTTATTGTACTATTACAGTATAAATGTATCTCAGAATTAAACATATAACACTTTACTTGGGGATAATACTTAATTTCTGTATGTCATTTAATAATTAAGCAATTAAGAAAACTTTTCAAGGACATTTTTGAGAACTTCAATTTATTCTGAATAAATATATAACCCAGTATTGGTCCATGGAGAAATTAAAACAAAATATTTATATTGCATGTCATTACTTGATTTACTTTCAACTGGAATTCTGGAATTAATGTGACCTATTGGTATGAAAAATAGATCAGCCTTCCAACTATAATTCCCTAATCAAAACTTAAGGTTTTCTTTTTAAACTTTTTTATGTTCAACTTTAATTTATGAACATGAAACTTCAGTATTTTAAATTTCCCATCAGAACACTGAGATGGTCAGAGGAAGGAAAATATATGTGAGTATGTAAAAGTACTATTATACTGCCAATTGCACCAGATTGAACGATGAAACATGTTCTCCCTTCCTCACATCCTTGATTAAATAATAAAATGCTACATTGAATAGAAGTTTTATGAGTTGTTTGTGAGCCTATCTAAATTACAAGAGGAGCTATGCTCAGCCGTCACTATTCTGAGACACCAAAGGAAATCATTTACCAAAGGCTGAATATACGAAGTCTGGGCAAACACAAATGTGCACTTATCCCCAACGTGACCTATCAGTTCATACTACAAGATGGCCAGATCTTTGGAGGAGCGGAGGTGTATGTAATGAAGTATGACTAAGCGAGGAACGGCTTGTGATTCGGTTGAATAAATGCACACTGCAAGATGGTCATTCACCACAGAGAAGGATCTTAGTATAAGGACACTCAGAGTTTCAGCTTTCTAGAAGTCAATTATAAAATGAATGTTTGTTGTTTTTTAGTTGAACTTTTTTCATTTTTTTCAACATTTTTATAGCTAGCATTGAAAGCCTTCATCCAGTCACCATTATGATTCTCCTAGTCAGATGTGGGGAGCACGCTGGTGCTGTTTTCAGACGATCAGCTGAAAGACCTCTTCTAACAATCTACAAGCTGCAGTGTGTTTACAATCCCACAAGGTTTTGCTGCCTTAATAGGCTGCAATAACACACTTGTCCACCAGATGTCTCTATACTTAATTTTCAATGGGAATCGTTGCTCTGAAGATCGTGTGGTCAGTACACACAGACAGTAGTTTTCTGCAGACATTGAGACATTTTATATTAAAAATATCAGGAGCTACTAATAATCATTTCAAACGAGCACAGCCTGTCTTAAACGACCCTGCAGCATGTTTTGTGAGTACACACTGAACAGATATCTGCTGAAAGGATCATTTTCTTATGAATGGAAAGATTATCTTTCTGATATGTCTGTAGTTCTTCTTCATTCTGAATTATTTGATGATTGAAAATAAAAGGCCTTGATCTTAGGAGAAATTGAGAACCTTTATGTCCTCCTTTTTTTGTTCATTAAGGGGTATATTTACTAAGCAGGGAATTTGCTGGGAATTGAAAATTGGGGAAGTTGCCCATAGCAACCAATCAGATTCGAGCTTTCAGTTTAATTTTACTGGAGAAAGCTCGAATCTGATTGGTTGCTATGGGCAACTTCCCCACTTTTCAATTCCCCAGCAAATTCCCTGCTTAGTAAATATACCCCTAAATCTAGGTTCAATGATCTACCTTTTGTGTCCAAGCCGGTGTCACTCATGAAAGGAATGCGAGAAACTGGGAAATAATACAATATTTAAAAATAAATACGTCAACAATATGTATGAATGAGATTTGTACAACATATACATGTTTTTAATTACTGGAGGATTGCTGATGATTTTCTTTACATTTTTGGTTTTTCTGTCCCAGAAATATCCAAAAAAGCATCTGTGAACAAGCCTTTGATGGCGAAACATGCATCGGATCTACCACAATGTTACTACTGACTTGGAACCCATGAGGGCGCATAGGATAAAGAGATTACGACAGTACATAAGAGGCACGTTATGAGACCTACTAGCCTGTTGCTAGTTGCTTGTTTCCTCATTCCCTAGCGTGAGGGTGGGTAAGGTACTGCCCATCTGGGTGAAGGGTTGGCCTTGCGGTCACTATGGACTGGTCGGATAGGGCCAGCCACCGGATTTAAGAATAGGGTTCCAGATACCTGCACAGTGAGAATATATTTCGCCTACACAGATGTTTCTTATATATAAAGCACTTTATGTTTGGACTTTTTTAAAATAGATGTTTTATGTGGTAGGAATTTGGGGAGTTTAATAAAATTATACTTCAATATATTTGCTGACAACAGTATTTGTATTAACAGCAGAGGGGACGTGCCCTCTATTGAATATGCACGTTTTCTGTTTCTGTTGGATACATTGGTAAATTGTGTGTTTAGAGCGGCACTCCTAGGATTATAGTTCCGGTGCGGTCCTATTATCTTTTGTGTGTCTGTCCGAGAAATATACCATAATCCCTGTGTCTTCTAGGGTTATTTCATTTTCAATGGTTTGGAAACTAATATTTCAAACTGTGTGTAGACAGTCTAAATTTACTAAACAGTGAGATTGAAAAGTGGGGATGTTGCCCATAGCAACCAATCAGATTCGAACTTACATTCTCCAGTATGTAAAATGAAACTTGAGAGCTTGAATCTGATTGGTTGCTATGGGCAACATCCCCACCTTTCAATTGAGACTGTTACTGGTTAAGGATAATTATTCTTATTTGACCATTCTTACATCTAAGTGGTAATACTATTCACAACAATAGGGCGCTTCAATAGGCAAAATTAGTATCCACAACACATTAGCCAAAGTTTGACTGAGAGAGGAGAACTTTTCTGGTACAATGCAAATATGGCCAAAAGTATTCTGCTGTATACATACATTGACATGTCGGGTGAAAACAGAAGAGTTTAATAATGTCATTTCAGGCTTATTAAACCCTCCTGATATCCCAAATACATGTCCTCACCCCATCAAGATGTGTAATTGTTCCACAAGACTTTGCGGATTATGTTCTAGTTAATTGTCACTTTAAACCTAGTAAATCAACCTGTATTGTTCATCTATAGCCTGCCAGATTAATAACTTGTAATTATGCAGAACCCTCCCTGAGAGTATGAACATGGGGCTGGTTCCAGGAATCTAAATGTTAATGCCATCTCATGTTTTCTGAGTATTGATGACTCAGAGTGATCCAATATTGCAAGACAGCACTATCCAAACATGGATCAATTCTATGCACGATAACCATTCATGATAGTATGTGCTTAGCCACTGCGAATAGACCTTTATCGACAGGGCTGCCTGAGACAACAGAGAGGCCCCAGCGAACCCCATTCCGTCTCCTAATTATTGCTTTAACCCTAACCTTCCACTACCCTAACCCTCCACTACGCGCAGCCTAACCCCAACCCTCCCTGGCGGATAGTCCTAACCCTCAATTTCCTGCTGCCTAACTCTAAGGGGTATATTTACTAAGCGGTGAGATTGCAGTGAGATTGCAGTGAGATTGGAGAGTTGGGATGTTGCCCATAGCAACCAATCAGGTTTCAGTTCACATTCTCCAGTGTGTAAAATAAAACTGAGAGCTTGAATCTGATTGGTTGCTATAGGCAATGTTCCCACTTTCCAATCTCACTGCAATCTCACCACTTAGTAAATATACCCCTAATTCTCCATTTACTGTAGTCTGACCCCCAACACTCCCTTTCCTGCAGCCTTACCCTGACTCTCCATTCTCTGCAGCCTAAGCTTAACCATCAATTTCCCATAAAGTGTCACATCTATACAAGTGATTCAGACTTTCACATTACCACTATTTTATATTGTCAGAAGTCAGAAAACTTAGGGCAGGGTGTAATAATCGGAAATCTGCTCATGCAAGGATGCAATTGCTCAAATGCATGTCTAGTCACTAATATGTTGGGTCTTAAAATCCGGTCCAAAGTTTTCCAATGCACAGACCCACACACACACGCGGAACAAAAAAGTGACCACAATCCATTTAAAGTACAGAACAATGAAGGGGAATAATATTCTCCTGGGATTTACTGGTAACTTTTAATTATATTATCATATTCCAGGACCAGATCCAGAGTTGTAGTGCAGAGAATGCGCAGTGTCAGTGTGTTTATGCTGTGCAACACAACCAGAGTTGCTTTTTTCCCCCCAAAATGTTTTACTGTGAATCGCACGCAAAAAAACCCATGCGCAAGCATTCATAGACCCACAGTTTACCATCTAGCGTCTTTTTGGAATAATGACATTTTGTGGAATCGTTTTTTCTAGAAGTTATTATTTTGCTCCTTGTGTGTTTCTCCTTATTCTATGTTGTTTGTGTTGTGTTGCAGTATTTAAATTTATTGTTACATTTTCTATAACATTTTGCAACTTTGCCATTTCTACCTTACATTTATCTAAATGGTTTACAAAATGCATGCCAGTGACACACAAACATGCAGGCCAGGGAGACTTCCTGCAGCTATGTAAAATAGGGTGACTGCAAAAATCCCAGTTGCACCATCCCTAGCCAGGCGCAGGCAAAAAGCCGGAGATGGGGAATAATTGCTATGCCCAGGGCTAAGTGCAACCCCAGACACGCCCCAAAATCTCATTAAAATTTCCTGTCACGCCCATTTTTCGGTGTCCAAAACTACAAAGTCGCAGAGGCACACAGGTGCTAATGTGAGCATAAAAACGGACGACTTTTCTATGCGCACACATCCGCAATACAAAAAGATATAAAAACGCAAAAAAAATTCACGCACAATGCACTACTCTGAATCAGTCTGTAGGTTTATCACAATGGTGGACCCTCTTATAAGATATCTCATCTAATGATGTTACCAGACCTCACAGGCCTTTGTGCGCTGTAGAATAATAACTCAGCTATTCTTGCAGGTAAGTGATAAAGTAAACATAAACCAAACAAAGCTGCCATGATGATATGGAGCTCACTATACGGGTCCTAAACATGGCGGACACAGAGGAAAAGCTATTGGTAAAATATGTTTTAGGAAACAGAGAAACTGTTAAAAGGCAGAAAGGGATTAACCTGAGAATGCCTTTCCATCTCTCCGCTGAGTGTCCTTTCTAGCTGTAATAACTTTCCTGTGTCACCTATAAATCACCCCCATCACACTCACTCGCTACCCTGCAATGTTTTTCGCATTACAACCCTCGCACACTGTTACTTCCCTCGTTTGATGTATTACTTAAATACATCACGAAACAAACTAACTCTGATAATCCTACATGCCAGGGATAAATCACAGGAGACATACAAGGCTGATGATCCATTATTGCTATACATCAACCCCTGCAGAAAGGCTGTGCATGTAAAGTGCGGATTTGAAACAAACCAAATACCATACAACAGCTGGTGCAATTAAATAGCCTCTAAATAAGTGAGCAATGCATTAGTATTTCTAGAGATCAATGGAGCCATTTGACAACGATTTGTCTATAGAACGACTTTTATGATTAAGATAAAGCGTTATGACAGCAATTCTGATTTTCATGCAGCTCAGTAAGGTATTGTTAGTGAACAACAAATTTCTGCTTCACTACATAGGATCTCCTCAGCAGTGTAAAAAATAAAAGAACATGTTCTCATTTGTATGCAAAAGGCAATGGGTCAAAATACGTTTTGGTGTCATGATTTTATAAATCGCAGGTTTACTTTGGTATTCCAATGGCTAAAATGTTGACATGTTTACAATCCAAAGGGTAAGTGCTATATATATTGTATAGGTCAACCAAGTTACACATGTGACATTTTTAAATGTTTCTTAAATACTGCCATGACACTGGATTTATTTCTAAAGTTTGCTAATACCGTATGCTTTCACACCATGCTGTCAGTAACTCTGAAAAGTTGTAGTTCCAACAGTAACTGCTAGGTGGCGTATCAGTGCAGAAGATAACCATGTCACATCTGTATATGGTAAAAGTGCTGCAACTTTGACTGAGGAATGGATATACTAATTGCAGCAGTTTGTGTAAATCATGTAAAAGAAAGGTGAAATTTGATTGCTAAACTAGCTGTAAATTAGACAAACGTTAAAAAGGATGGTAAGGATTTTGTCTGAAGAGATGATAATTATGGGAGAGCTTAAAAGTTTGAACAGTAGAGGGTATTTTTAATGGGTGGGAGAGGTTTTTCTAAAGTGGGTGCAGCCCAGGAGAAGTCCTGTAACTGGCAATCAGAGTCTAAGACCTAAATTCACTAAGCGGGGTTTTTGCTGAGGATTTGGAAAGTGGGGATTTTGCCCATGGCAACCAATCAGATTCGAGCTCTCAGCTTCATTTTACATACTTGAGAATGTGAGCTCAAATCTGATTGGTTGCCATGGGCAACTTCCCCACTTTTCAAATCCCCAGCGAAATCCCTGCTTAGTGAATTTAGGCCTAAGTGTAGACAACAGTATCAGATCCTGTAAATGTAAAGAAATGGATCTGAGATATACCTTAAAATGATATTCGTGGGGATGCAGTCATACTTAGTTTTTTTGGTTTTGATGTGATAGAAAAAATGCAACTAATCATGTTTTATATGTTCATAGTTAACCTTTTCTTAATGAACTGCGTTGTTATGATAGATTGTGCGTCAGCACATTTAAAACATATTATACAACATATTTAAAACATTATACAATATGTCTAATTGCTCTTAATATTGAAATTCAGTTGTGAATTGTTTAGGACCAAATTACTAAGCAGTTTAATGTCTAAACATGATCATAAAATATCTTTTGCATAATTCTTCTATGCCAATTTACCACTGATTGCATACATCTCACACACGGTTAGTCCGTTAACCAGTATCCCAACAGTTAACATAGATTAGAAGAAAGGAATTTTCACAACCAGAAGAGGAAAGGCTTCTTAAAAGTAAGAGCAAAGGAAAGGGTTCTTTACAGTAAGGGCAGAGGAAAGGGTTCTTTACAGTAAGGGCAGAGGAAAGGCTTCTTTAAAGTAAGGGCAGAGTAAAGGGTTCTTTACAGTAAGGGCAGAGGAAAGGGATCTTTACAGTAAGGGCAGAGGAAAGGGTTATAACAAATTTATAGAGGTAAATGGTATCCAGAGTTACAACTGGTAAGAAATGTATTACCTTAGTCAGGAGGGAGCTCTTATATATTTAAACTGGATCAACTTCAATTTTAAAACTAGGATAGCAGGAGATCCCATATAGGTTGAACTTGATAGACAACTATGTTACTATGTTACTTTGTTACTATGTTGCAGTATGTTCCATATGACTCTTCCACATAGTTTATCTAAACACTTAGTGGAATGATTCTGAACTCTTCGTATTTTCTTTCCATATTCATTGGAAATCAGTTAATCACACGGATTATATAAAATACTCTTAAAAGTAATTACTTAAAATAATAAACTTTATGTACATTTTTATTTTGAAACACAAACACTATATTTTTAAGCTATCTATGATTTACTAGGATACAATTTAAAATCAAATCCCCAGCTCATATATCTTATTATTAGTGTTGGAAAAAACTTTGAAATAAATAAAAGAGTATGACTCCCTACCATTCCATGTCTCATTAAAACCTGTGTCATTGCATCTTAGCAGATTAAACTTTAGAGCAAAGAATAATCTATTAGATGTTTTCGGTTTATGTAGGACAACTTTAATCTTTAATCTTGGATAATACATCAGTCCCAGTAATGAGCAGTTTCTTACAAATAGTTTCAGATAACAATGACTCGCGTTTTCTACTCTGCTATAAAAGTAACAATTAAACGCGCCAGTCTAGATAAAGTTGATGGAACCATATAGAATGTCTCAATACTTTTACTTTATGAACTTTGGCAACAGTTTTCCAAACTATCCCCCCTGTAGCCTCATTATCTATCTATCTTATCTATATTTTCCTAAATATTTTGTTATTGTTTATTTATTATTAATTTTATTATTTATAATGATGATGAGAATTATTATTATTATTATTATTATTATTATTATTATTATTTATTCTTAGTATTTTATCACCTCTCATTCTGCCCATTGATTTTCCCCTATATGTCTTTAACAGGTCAGAGATTTTTGAGCAATGACATTTCGGAATAATACATTTGAATGTATGTTATAACTTCACTTGCATCACTTGAGTGCTCTTCCAGATTAATTGCCAATTTGCAGCCATCATGCTGAGCATATCAAAATAGGACACTTTTATTTTCTACTTCTTGTCTGACAGTTAAGTCTGCTTCACATTCTGCCGCCCTGTCTACCTGAGAATGTTTATTTAATCCATGGTGGATTTCTATTTAATTGCTTTGTGATGTATGCATTCTGACCTCCATATACTCTACCATGTCCTTCTGATGACATTTTATGCATTCTTTATCTTCACATCAACGGTGACTTCCATCATGGATGGTTATCCCACATACAAAAAGACGTTCTCTGACATTCTCAAACATATGCCAGAGATGAGAGTGTGGTATATGAATCCGTTTCTGAGATCATATGATGCCTGATTGAGGCGCACACATACAGCTAATAGTATAGAGAATCTAGAGTGGAAGGAAAACACAAGTCATTGTATTTAGACAAGAATACAATGATGGGGTAAAAGAACTGATAATAATCAAGGGTTATAATCCACAAATAAACCTGAACTAAGCCTAAACATTTGTGCGCCAAATCCAGACTTTTTTTTGCAAAAGTCTCAACACGCTATCATTCTTGGACATGCAGCTTACCATCCGTCTTTTTGGCTTAATTGTTGTTTTTCTTTGTTTTGTTTTTTCCTTGTGTGTTTTTCATCCCTTTTTCCATACAATATGATTTTTGTTTGTTTTTTTTTTTCATTTTTAAGCTTTGCCATTTCAAACTAAAATTTCCATAAATATTTTAAAAAATGCACGCCGGTGACACACAACAATGCTCCCGCAGCTCAAAACCACAGCGCAGGGCAGGGAAGCATCGCCTTTCTGCAGCTATTTAAAGTATAAAACATCCCTAACCAGGTGCGGGGAAAACGTCCCATGTGTTGAATTGTCCTAATTCGCATTTGTGAGCGCCAGCCTGAACACGCCCAAAAATCTAGTATACATATCATGACCCATTTCCCGATTCTCCCACAGAAAGAGGTGCTGATGGACGGAGTCAGTGGCTGACCTTTCAATGTGCGCATAGGCTCAGTGCTAAAAGGCGCAAAAAACCATGCGGATGCGCACATCTGGATCAGTCCCCAGAACTTCTGACAACATGATGAAGGTTTGAGCTTTTGTTTACTTCATTAAATGCATGGATATGTTGCTTATGCTTTGGTAGAGTATGTGGACCAAATTACTTACTTCAAGTAGTATTTATTTTGTTTGATACTTATTTTATATATGACTTTGTATACATTTATTTTGTCAATTAGCAAACACAACTCACACCTCTGAAGCATAACCAATATTATTCTTTAAATTCGCCCCTAAATAAAAGTCCAGCTCATGATCTCGCTAAAACTAATTAACCATGTATGTAATAGTCACATTTTAATTGTCATCTTCCTGCATTCAGTTAGAAAATGTTATCCATTTCGTGAAGTGTCCAGCCGTCTTTTATAACAGCTGGACGGGTTTAACATCAGTGGCTTTTTTCTTTTTGTGATTGCACAGGAATCCTTTGTAGACAGAGCTAGATGTAACTTGTATTATTCGACCATTTCCAGCCCTATATTTATCAGCAGTGTTTCATTTTCATGGAAATAACTTCATCCCAGGAGAACAGCTTGTCAGTGCATTTAATTCTTGCTACTTTATGCCTGAACCTCATACTATGACATGACACCATAACAGCAAAAACTCATCCAACGCTTTTTACTTCGTGTTGTTCATTGTGGAACAGATAAAGATAACCTAACCTTAGCTGTTATTTCTTGATAATAGTAATTTATTGCATGACATTTTCCACTTTACCAAAAAACTCTGCAAAGTTGTTGTGTAGAGAGAATAAAGACGAGCGTTCCATACAATATGATTTTTAGTGTACGTAATTTGCTTTGAAAGTGAATATATAACGAGCGCTTTTGTGATTGTTCGTGGAAGTTAATGCTTAAACATCATTATTTTTATTCTGAGGGTGGCCAGTGAATTCATGTCATTATTTAGAAAGAGAAGTAAGACAGCACTATCGTTGAAAATAGTTATACGTGTATGTAACCTCTTCCTTCACATCATATGATGGCATTGATCACAATTACCATGATGGTGACAATATAATGTATGTCTGTCCCAGATTTCACAGATTTCTGGCCACTGGTTTATAAAACTCCAGGAGAGTGATTGTGCTTGATAAGGGCTGTTCAGTTCTTGGTAAGCCCTGGAGTAAGGTCTTGGATGGTTAACCCCCTTCATGACGCGGCCTATTTGGTCCCTAATGACCAAGCCCTATTTTCCAAATCTGACATGTGTCACTTTGGAGTATATTTATTAAGCAGTGAGATTGCAGTGAGATTGGAAAGTGGTGATGTTGCCCATAGCAACCAATCAGATTCAAGCTCTCAGTTTCATTTTACACTCTGGAGAATGTGAACTCAAATCTGATTGGTTGCTATGGGCAATATCCCCATTTTTCAATCTCACTGCAATCTCACCGCTTAGTAAATATACCCCTTTATGTGGTAATAACTTTTTAATGCTTTTACTTATCCAAGTGATTTTGAGATTTTTTTTGTGACACATTGACACATTGAACTTTAAGTTAGTGGTAAATTTTGGTTGATACCATCTGTATTTTTTCGTGAAAAATGCGCAAATGTCACCATTTTCAGAATGTTACAATTTTTGCTTGTAACACACATACCACACAAAATAGTTACTAAATAATAATTTCATACCACACAAAATAGTTAATAAATAATAATTTCAATATGTTTAAAAAATGTAGGGGCCTGTTGACGTTGGATGTGACTCTGAGGGGCCTGCATAACACCTACTACTACTAGATACCCCCATAAATTACCTCATTTAGAAAACTGCACACCTCAAGGTATCCAAAACAGCACTCTGGAAGTTTGTTAACCCTTTAGGTGTTTAACAAGATTTAAAGCAAAGTGAGGGTAAAGTTTTAAAATTTCCCATTTTTTAGCATATTTTCCATGTTAATCCATTTTATTCTGGACCGATGTTAACCTGGACAGATGTTACCCATAAGACAAAACTTANAATGTAATCCCCTGATTCTGCAGATTTTAGAAATATCCCATATATGGTTGTAAAACGCTATTTGGGGTCACCGCAGGGGTCAGAAGTGAAAGAGTGGCATTTTAATTTTTTAGCGCAGATTCAGCTGGAATGGTTGTAGTGCGCCATGTTGCATTTGCAAAGCCACCAGTAGTATCAGTAGAGTAAAATCCCCCAAGAAATAATACAATATTATAAACTACAACCCTCAAGGAAATCATATACAGGTACAGTGAGCAGTTTGACCCCACTGATGTTTTGTAGTGTGAACATTTTTCTTGTCAGGGCGGGCAGGGATTAACCTTTAATTTTTTAACATTTACATTTTTTTTTACAGGTTTTCATTCATCAAAAGTTGGCATAGTACTCACGGCAGTTACTATAAGGGATATTTAATGCAGGATTTTTAATGCTGGAAATATTCACATTAGTTTAATTCACAAAAGCTGAACATAGTAACCGTCATGATTGCTATGCCATCTTTTGAATTAGGAGTTAAAAAAATTAAACATTTTTTTAAAAACACACACACACACGGACACAATAGATTATTATTATTATTTTAATTATTATAAAATAATAAAAACCCAGTATACACCACCACTTCGAGATCTGATAGGGTTCCAATCAGAACGAGTTGCCAATTTATACAATTTATACTATTTCCAGGTGCTAGACTTTCCCTAAACCTAAAAAGATATGCATAATGCATACATAATAACATAAAATACACAATATATCATATCTTTTTTGAACAAAAATAGCAACAATATCTATATTCCTAAAAATGTTAATTTATATTAGTTGGCTGTGTAAATGATGGCTTATGTTTCAAAAACCTATTTGTAAAAATCTCATAAAAGGTAACACTGAAGTGATGAATTGGAATTTAAAGCATGAGCCCATGGCATCTTAATGAAAAAAAATAAACAAGAATAAAAATCAGTAATGCCTACATTTACTAAGCAGGGGGATTGCAGAGAGATTGAAAAGTGGGGATGTTGCCCATAGCAACCAGTCAGATTCAAGCTCTCAGTTTAATTTTACATACTGGTGAATGTGAACTTGAATCTGATTGGTTGCTATGGGCAACATTCCCACTTTTAAATCTCTCTGCTTAGTAAATTTAGGTCTTGATGTCCACAAAACTCCACTTTGTTTTTTCTTATATTTTATAAAAATATTCCTGGGAATGTAATGTACTGAGATTATGAGAATTCATTGTTCGTCATTAGTAAAATGGAGTCACCTTAGACGGTGAACTTTATTTCCTGCTGAAAAAAAAATGAATTCTGAGGTTTTTTCTGCAGAATCATCAACTTTACTCATTCTATTATCACAGCATGGAGGTAACTGAAGCTGCTGAACTAATTCATCATACGATACAAAAAAGTAATATCTAATTAAGAAGAAATAAAGACAATGAAGTTACTGTGTACAAACAGACAGATTCATTATCAAATAATGAAAAATATGTATTTTTTTCTATTTTATTATCTCGAAAACAATAAATTAGACAACTTGGCTATAAAAAAATATTAATTAAAGATT
This sequence comes from Platyplectrum ornatum, assembly GCA_016617825.1. NCBI lineage: Eukaryota > Metazoa > Chordata > Amphibia > Anura > Limnodynastidae > Platyplectrum > Platyplectrum ornatum. The sequence continues at coordinate 22,264 of JABWIB010006747.1, forward strand.
AAATTTTTCTTAATATAATAGAAAATAGACACAAATAAAATATTATAAATGAGGCCTGAATGTAGTCTTAGGCAGAGTAGTAACTTAGGGTCCGATTCAATGTGCCGCGTAGACAGGAAAAACTGGTCGTTCGCTTATTCCCGTTTATTGAGAAATAAAATATTCCCGACACTGAGAAATTAAAAGAAAGAAAACAATAAAAACATGAATAATTATACTGATACTCGTATGTCAATATAATACAATAAGATCAATTTATCAAACATTACTGGCCATAGTAGCTAGTTCCAGAAGACATTACTCAATACAGACAGTGGCTATTAGTATGCTGCCTGTTATATTTTCTGTGCCTAGAATGTTGGTCATATGGATCTGAATTTCAAACCTTTCCATGGGCTGTGATCAATATGTATGTGCCAGTAGGGAAAGTAAAATATTCCATGCATGCGAAAACATAGAATTATTTTTATCACTTTACATTAGTACTTTTTTTTCCAGGTTTCATTTTTAATCACTCTAGAAACAAGAATTTCGTACAGAATCCTGACTTGCCAGTGAAGCTCCATTTATCTCACGTGCATGACCTTCTGAACCCTGATCCTTTCATAAAGATTTAAGATGCATGTACTTATGTTATGAGAACTTCTACTACTATTACTATTACAACTGCCCCTACTACCACCATTACCACCACCATGCAGATCATTAATATCATAATCATCATTATCTACATCTTTATTACTATTATAACTATAATTATAATCATTGTTAATATCAGCAACAGCAATATCATTATAATTACATATTGATTGGAGCATCTACATTCTATCTTGTTCCTTTACAGATCTGGATCCATGAGATCCAGCCCTCTATAAAGGTTTTGTGATGTGTCGGCAGGACATATATATGTACCATAAATAGTATATGATGGCTTCAGCCCTTACGTACTATTCATCTCTCTGTATTTAAGCAAGGACAATGCGAAAAAGTTGAGGTAGATGTCTTTTTGCGATTTTGTTATAGCTCATATCCATTCTAATTCATTGGAGAACATACCTTTCCAGACTTAAGCAGAATGATTCTTCAGATTTTTCCGGTTGTGATTAGGTGTGCCTTGAGAATAATGAAGGTCCAGACTCTCATACTGAATTACATACCAACATGTATTCAATGTAAGACAGATAAAATGCCTGCGCTTGTAGAACACTGGTTAGCCTTAATCTGCTCCGTCATCATTATTATCATCATCATCATTGTTATCACAATCATTAATCTTAGTATAGTCATCGTTGACCATCAAATGTCTATGTTGGGTTTATTTCCTAATCCTGTTGTAATAAAATGTTCAGTAGCAGTGCAGTGTTTCCGACTCATCATCACTCTCCTGGCACGCCACTCACACGTTATGTGGTCAAACCTATAGTTCAGGTTCTAAACAAACAGTTTCCTCCCTACTGATCTAAATATGCAACTCCGGGGTCATAAAAAAAAATCTGTATGGAAACCTTAATTCTGGTCATACACAATACAAGCACACATACATAAATTCTGCATCGCTCATATCCTGTTCCATATATTTACTTGACAGTTCACAATGTCAGAAATACATCATAGATCATTGGATAAACATTTCTTTATTCTCCTCTTACATAACTTGTGTGAAATGCATTTATATTTATTGTTGTCTAGATAAAGGACTATTTCACTCCAGGTGAGATTAATAAAGCACACTCTAACAGTAATTGCTATCAAGATACGCCAATACAACCCATTTGCCATAATGCTTAAGTTGGCCTGGTTTCCCGCAGTTCACTGGACCTTGCCTAAGCACAGGTATTATTTCCTTGGCTTGAGTATTTTCAATTAAGGTTAATTTGAATCTTCAATGTCAGCCAATGTCTTGGTGATATCAAAGCTACACATGAGCTGCAAGATTTATTGGACCATGAAGTTTTTGTTATTAATAATTTCACTGAAATCCCAAATCAAATGTAACTGGCGAAACATTTTTCTACCAAATCAGTAAACGTGTACTAACCCCATCACTTCCAAACCAATTCCTACTCTGAGTATTGATACATATCATGGAAAATATTCAACAGATCCAGATATAATAATGGCAGACAATTTCCACATACGACATACTGTTCACGCCCAGAATCAGGATAATAATAACGAGATCTTACAGAACTTGTTTTTCATTCTCCATCAGATTTCATTATGCAGGTTGTGACTTGATTAAGTATGTGCAGACATTGGCATCCCTAGGCTTTGCAGGGCACCAGCCATTAAAATAAAATGGTGCCCTCTCCATCGGTAATTGCCCTCCTTCTCCAGTCCTCTGCTGTCATGGATCATGGCCAATCAGAACCCCTTGGTCAGTCAGGGGATCAATAATCACTGTAGAGCATAGAAAAGATTTTCTGACATCATGAGTTGCGGCCAAACTGGAGCACCTGTTTCGGATTGGCCTTAGCAGTGGGGCATTGGAGTGAGGGAGGGGTCGATTACAGGTTGCGGGGACCCCCTGTGGAGTTGACAGTGTGAGGTTCCCTTGCGGTTGTCTGGATCCAGTCCTCATGTATGGAAGGATGCTGAAGATTATTTTTATTTTTATTACAATTTTTTAAGGGCACTTTAAAGGTCTTTTCCATTTAAATTGTAAACCTGTACTTACAGTTTTCTTAATAAATGAAGGAGAGAGGGAAAGATAACATAAAAATGACTTCCTTCTCATATTGACTCCCAAGTGATCATTACGGGTCAGTTATAGATGGAGTGCGCCATGGTGATCTCATTTTCCCTCCTTTGTTTAATTATTAATCCTGGTAGCAATAACAGTATATTATTTTAGTGTATACAGTAAATCAATGATAATACCGGTACTTATTGCTGTCATGTACCAAATCCCCCAACGTTATGGGCAAAATAATATTTTTATCCTTTAGCTTATGTTGTGTGCACTTATGGGACTGGAACAAGTATTTCAGTTCTTCCCCAGGTCCATATGTTTGGTGCTTAAAAATGACAATTTGTACTAAAGTCAATATTTGCAAATCTTTAGTTTAGTTCATTATTTATTATTATTTATTTATTTATTATAGTTAATGTTTTTAATAGTTTTAAACATTAAACTTTGAAATACTCTTTTATAATAAACATTTTTTGTAACCTAATTGAAATTTGCCAAAATCATTGCTGACAAAATTTTCATTACATTTATTTTGTAAACACTTTGCCATTGATTCATCAGAGAACATCCCAACACGTCCACTATATCTGTCTGCAGAACGTCCACACTGAGTACTTGTTTAATTGGAAAAGCCCCTGCAGGACCATAAAAAGACATTATAAAAAGGCAAGAAAAAGGGAAAAACAAATATAATAAACTGTCTCAACTATGTCTGGTGTTTGAACGTATGTAATTGCCATGCAGAAGGGACAGTAAAATATGTAAATAGGCCATCACACGTAAGTCTGGATTCGGGCTATAATATTGTAACAGCACAAAATCAGTAACAGTACAAAGTACTGGACCCTTTAAAAAGAAAAGCTCCAGGAAACAATGATAGAATCTTCTCTGTTTTTTTGCTTTAAAATTTCCGATCAAATCTTTTATCTTACAATCTTTTACAAGCTTTTTATTTGACGTTGCATTTCTTTAAGGATCCAATTAGCCATTTCATGCATTATAACACACAACTCTAATTCGTTTGCAGTTTATCTTGGCAAATTTTAAAGAATTTTTGCATGAATTTATATTAAAATAGTTTCTAATACTAGTAAACATGATGACTGCTTGTTGATAAACTGCAGAGACGGAACCTTTGTTCATTTGCATGCTGCACACTGTCACATGATAGTGTCAACGCTTTGCACAATACAGCTGTTATATCAAGGTTCCCTGCTGAGATAAATTACTGAGAGTAATACTGGGTAGAAAGGATCCCAAATAGATTGAAGTAAATGAGACTGTAGTCAGAGTAAAAGCATAATTGCCAATCTCTTATTTCTTTCCTTGGAGATCTTGGAGAGGGAAGACAATCGCCAGTCTCTGGGGGCTTCATGATGTAAATCGCGTCATTAATCTCCATCCGCACTGAGCAGGATTGTAAAGCTGCTCATTCACTAGAGATTTATTATTGGTCCATTTAAACAATTATCAGAAAATTGGATCAATAATCGCTGTGGAGCGTACAAAAGATTTTCTTTAACTGACATTGTTAAATGGTCTTAAAATTTATATATTTTATCTTAGAAATAATTTGGCCTCAAAGTAACAATATTGTGTGTGGACATTTTTAAATAATACATATTTTTCATTATTTGATAATGAATCTGTCCGTTTGTATGAACTATGGGTCATGTCTTAGGGCTAGATTTATAAAACTGCATAAAAAAGATGTTTCCCATAGCAACCAGATTCTAA
>JABWIB010006750.1:21395-33373 GCA_016617825.1 Platyplectrum ornatum
TTCAGATCAGTTGTCAGAAGTGACCCCTTCAGATCAGTTGTCAGAAATGACCCCTTCAGATCAGTTGTCAGAAGTGACCCCTTCAGATCAGTTGTAATTTCTCTTTTAGGTTTTTTTTTCCCCTTATCAAAGCTCATTAAAATGCATTGAAACAACTAGACAGCAGCATAGCACATAATAATATTTTGGTATGTAGTATTGTCTGTGACCCATACTATAGGAAACTGAATAATTAATTAGCATGCATTTGGGTTAAATTAAGTAAATGTGTTATGCTGTTGCCATAGTGGAACTAAGTAAGGAAATGTGTGGCATTAACACTCTTTTATGCAGTTGCAGTGCTCTTTTTATTTAAACAGAAATGTGATTGTGAGAAAAATGTATAATAATAGCATTAGTAATAAATCTATAATTATACATATATGTCCACACTACTATAACTAATATGTCCATGTGATTAGATTCCTGTATTTGGCCACAACTGTATATCTTCCATCCTGTAGGCCACCAGTCAGACCGATGTAGAAAACTGGATTACTGCCATTCATTCTGCTTGTGCCTCACTCTTTGCCAAGAAGCATGGTAAAGAAGACACCATTAGACTGCTGAAGAGCCAGACCAGAAACCTTATGCAAAAAGTTGATATGGACAGCAAAATGAAAAAGATGGCAGAACTGCAGCTATCTATTGTCAGTGACCCAAAGAATAGAAAAGCCATAGAAAACCAGGTGTGTTTCATTTTCATTATTCTTTATTATTCTTTTTGGGGGTTTTATTTTTCACAACCACCAGTTTTATCATTTGTAAGCTTTATTTTAGTGTTCTTGTCAAATGATGGTAGATTATGGAATTCGTTTTTTAGCAAATAATATTTAAAATATGTATATATGAAAAGAGGGACACTAATCAGACTTGTAGATATAATTAGCCCTCTTTTTTCAGCAGCAGCCAGTAATAATGGACCTGATTCAGAGTTTTTTGCGGCCGCACGCTGCTAGTTAAAAAAAAAAATAATAATAATAAAAAAATAATAATGTTTAAATAAAAAAAAACACAGAGACATTATACATATTAAAATAATATTTTATTTATTTATTTTTCAACACTTTTTAAAGTTAATGAGGCAGGTAATTGTCCATAGGACAATACCTGCCTCGGTCTCTCTGCGCTAAGCCTGCACCATGTCCAGACATGGTGCAGGCTGCGCTACTAATTAGCAGGGCTTAGCCCTTCTAAAAGCACACATGCAAATGAGAAAAGGGGCGTGGAGTGCCTCTTTTCTCATTTACATGGAGCGGAGTCGCAGAGGCAGATCGGCGAATCTTCGCGTCTCCGCCAGCCTGGCTGGCGGAGACGCAGGGCTGAATCAGCCCCAATGTTACAAACTTTCATTTCATCCTGGATTCCGTTTTACACTAGGTGGGCAGGATGGATAATTAAAATTAATCCGCTCTGATTTGTGGGTCCAATAAATATGTAATTCAATATTGAATCAGTATGATAAGATCATCGACAGAATGTAATATGACAATATATTTAAACTTCAATTTTTTATGCATAATTTAAAAAAATAGAATTTGCTACATGCTTAGATTCCCTTGTCTGCATATGTATAATATATGATAATAACACTCACTTATCAAATGTCAGTACATTTGGCTTTAACTAAAATTGTTATTATATACAACCATATACATGTTTGTGTGCATCAAAACATTACTAACAAGATGTTTTAAAACATTTTAGAAAAATGTAAAAATAACTTACAGAAAATGTATTAATGATATATTGGCTTTTACTTTCAGTTATATTCTTTTGGAAATTTTCATTTCAGCGTTATGTGATTACATGCAGCACATAATACAACTTTTGGCACCAGTAAATTCTGTTCTGACATGGGTAATGTTATTCCACCTAATTAGACAGTTATTTGTTTTGGCTTAATTACAGGGAATAGCTAAGAGCTACAAGTACAAAATAAATTAATAACAAATTATTTTTATGGTCATGTCAAGCGATGTTCTGTTGGAGAGGTTCCTACTTGTAAAACAACACCCACAGACATCTTAGGTTGTGTACCTTTAGAAGTTACAATTAATTTGATTAATTAAACTTGGATGTGCAAATGAAAAGCTGTTGTAAGCTTGTTTACCTTGTGGTATTGTATCTATTCTTCATTGTGTAGTAAAGTTGCAGGTTTATTGTCATTTGTCAATATACTATAAGGGAAAAGGAGGAAGACCTGGCACTAGGGTAGTTCCACATCCCTAAGCTGACTATGCTCTCTAAAGAGATATTGGGAGGTGCATTTGGGGTATACAATTAATAGAGTACAAAAAAGCAACTTTGGGAAAGAGTGCTAGTAAAGAAACCCCATAGAGGCACTTGAGAAACGGCAATGTGAAGTAATCAAATAATAATAATAATAATAATCAGATTTTAGTTTACATTCTCCTGTATGTAAAATGAAACTGAAAGCTAGAATCTNATTGGTTGCTATGGGCAACATCTCCACTTGTCNATTCCCGCAGTGTAGTAAATATACCCCATGGTGTTAAAAGGTAGATGCACAAATGGATGTCACAAAGCAATGAATTAAAGCAATATTTTCCACAGAAACATAAATGCAGTGATGTGCTCTCCACTTTTCTTTAACATTATTTGAGTGGTGAGATTTAGTAGTTTGGCTGCAGCTGTCAGTGCCTCATAGAGATTTTGATTAAACCACTCTACCCATGTAACCTATACATGGGTAACCTTTTTTTAGGTAATTCAAGTAATTTTTATTGGGGTTTTCTTTGTACATGAACAACTACACAAGCAAATAACACAAACACAACAAAAACAGAGACAAAAACAAAAAGCAAAGCATGGATGAAGTAGATAAAGCAAGTATATGCACATGGTGAAATATGTAGACCATATGTCATTGGGAACAGGCACTATAGAATGTCTAGTATTTAGGTATTTACAGGTGTTACAGGCAATTCCATCATCCCAGCATAGAGTGGAGACACCAGCCATCGAGACCAGACCTCAAAAAAACGATTTTTTTGAGGTGTATAAAAATTTTTAATGCCCGATGTTTGGAGAAGGGGCCATCCAGTTTGCCAGAGATATCAGAGAGAAAAAATATTTCTAAAGCTGGCCATACACTATAAGATACATTTTTCGGTAAATTGAGTCGGTAAAACCATGGTGAATTGCAGGGGGGGGGGGGGGTAAAATGAATGTCAGTGTGTGCATGCAGGGAGAATACTTTATTGATGCATGTTGCACACAGATACTGACCAGCGTTACTGTTACACTGTTATTACACTTGGGCTGGAAACATCATCTCTCACCTGTAATACTGATTGCAATTAATTACATTTACCTCCCCTGCAATTTAACATGGTTTTGCCCAGTCTTGAAAAATCTTTCGATTGGAGCAATTTATCTTATAGTGTATGGCAAAAGTCTCCTCTATAGAAAGGCCAAAAGACAGGCCTTGGGGTCTATAGGGGGGAAAATAGTAATGGTAGATAGAGAGCAGATTCAAACTGCCTTCCAGAAATTAGGGATCGGTGGGCAGGACCATAATAAATGGCAAAAGTCTCTGGACTGGTGTCTACATCTATGGCAGGAGCCATCTGAGCATCTGCCCAACTTAAACAAGGTGCTGGGGGTGATATAAACTCTATGAAAAATGTATAGATGCACTTCTTGAAAGCACACTGATGTCATGGCATCTCGCAAACTGCTTAACTTGTAGGACCAGTCATCATCATCAAGTTGTACCAAATCTGTTGCCTAACGTTCCACAACCCCACTGACCTCCTGTTCTGCAAAAGGCCTCCAGGTGGTCCCACTTATCTATTGGCCTAGAGCTGTAACACCATATCGTACCCAAACCATAAGGCCATCTAAAGAGAGCAAGTCTCTCATGGAGTAATTATCTCAGAGTGGTGTGTTGGGGTCAAGATTGTGGTCACCCATGTAACCCACTTAACAAGAGTGTAAGTTTCCAGACAGGTACCTCTTCCCTACCCATTCTGTCTGTTCCCACCCAGTCATGTCTAATTAGTTGTTTTAAATCATAAAACACTACGTAATGTAATGGTGCTATGTAAAAACTTATTAATAAATAAATGAGCAATTAATAAAATCCTTACTGGCATTTTGTTTGACAGGGTCACTATAGTAGAAGGTAAAGGGGAAGCTGTAGACATAGCTTATTCAGACTTCAGTAAAGCTTTTGACATGTGCCTCATTGCAGACTGTTAAATGATCTGGAGCCTTCTAAAAAGCAGGCTCTGAACACCAGCTTTCAGTAGCTGGCTTTTTGTAAATGGAGCGTTCACACTGAGTTTAGAAGCCGGCTTTTTCATCAAGAAAGACAGTTAATTTGAGGTAATGTGAACGGTGTATTAGTAAACATGGGCCCAGGAGATGTATACAAAATAGATAATGATCTAGGTAGGCTTGAGGTAATGGTCAAGTATGGTAACTACAGTTTGCTTAGCACTATAGTTATGAAGCAGCACATTTATTCCACACCTCATTTACCACCATTTATCACCATCCATACTAAAGTGTTTGCTACTTGTATAAATGTTTGCATATGTACTGCATAACCAGCTTGGTTACTACTAAACAAAAAAAAATCTGTACACCCATTGCAGTATTATGTACTAATCCATATTGTGACATTTAACAACATTGTTACATGTGGGGTATCTTCACACATTGAACATATTATTTTAATAGCAATGTTCATTTTCCCATGTGGACTACAAAAGCCTCAGCATCATTTCTTCTCTAACACACCCTCCACAATAGATACTGTTGGCTCAGTCTTCTCTGATGTATTACTTTTGAAGTCAAAATACTAAACATGTTCTCAGCAGCTATTTATCCAAGTTAATCTGCAGTGTTAGGATTTTTTGTGCCCAGTCATAAGACTAAGGCGTCACATTTTCGGATTCTCGAGGAACAGCAGATCAGTGTCTCAGTACAATTACTGTATTATTACTCGGTTATGCTTTTCTTATTCCTTTGATCTTTTACATAGATTGTCTTCTGTTATTTAGAGCTTTGGTTGAGATGACTTAAAAGCCATGCGACTTTGTTACTTTTCAAATGGTGGTCTGTGTAATAGTTAGGCATTAACTATTAAATTAAACATGTTTTCTAAATTAAAATGTGTGCTCAATATCCATTTAAATTAAGGGGAACTTTACAGATAATTTCAAATTTTCTAAATAGAATTATTTATAAACTAATTTGAGGACTGTGCCATAATGAACAAGCTGTAGACTGGAGTATAAAACTGGCCACAAACATGAACGATCTGTTCCAACAGGCAGTATCCAATAATTGGGATGATTTTCTGCTGGTGACTTTCTTATTGTTCAGTCATTTAAAAGCAGAGTATACATTAATGATACATTAATAAAGATTATTTAATTACATCTTTGATCAGTGATTAGTTCAAAAGTCCAGTAAGAAAAGGTCCATTGTTAATTGCTAGTTTATGCTGAAGCGCAAATGTTATATTAAACATTTAAATATATTACAAAAAGCAATGCATAATTCACAGTATTGTTCCCCATCAATAGTTCAGTCAGTATTGCTCCCACAGGTTTTCACACAGATGTAGTTTAAAGTGAGCAGAGGCTGCAATTATCAGCAGTGTTCTGCTTTTTAGTTTCATGATTAACTATTCAAATATCCTCGTGTTAATACCCTCAGAAATAATTCACTGTGCATTTGATCCAGACTATGTAAAGAGTGTTTTTTGTATATGCCAGGTTTGGAAAAGGACTGTATTTTAAAACTGCAACTTAAAAATTTGTACAAATCTGGCTCCTCGAAATCCAGCAGATTTTTATTGAGAATTAAAATGATAAACAATACATAAACAAAACAATAACGTAAGAAAATGAGAAAAAAAAGATCACAAAGAATTAACAGTACATTGCACACAACCGAATCAAAATATACATTGCAGAAAGAAATAGTACAAACATCACATCCCAGGTAAATGTGTACAGATGAACAAATACATGAATTCGCATACAAAAATGAGATGTAAAATATAGGGAGCGTGTTCCTGGCCAAGTACACAAATTTGCCTGACCACATCATTTACAAAAGCGATCCATGTTCCAGAGACAGCCAACCATTTCCTAGCAACTATAACCTTAGACAGGAAGATGAGGGTGAACACATATTTAAACACTGGTGGAATAAGTGCTTCCCCTATGGAAAGGGCAAAAAGACAGCTCCAGGGACACAGTGATACAGACAAGGGCAGGGTAGAACGTATAATGGCCCATGTTTTTTTCTAGAAAATCTCCACCAGTGGAAGAAGGGGCTAGTGCAACCATCCTAAACTGAGCCTGGAGGACATGGAATATCTGTAGATATCTATAAAAGAAGCATCGTGGAAGCCCATATTCCTCCCGGAGCTGCAAGTAGGGTTTAACAGAGGAGGACAAATATACTTTGTCCTCAGGCACCCAGATTGGTGGGTATCAGGGTCAAGGGAGGTATCAGTCAACAATTTTCGGGCTGATGCCCAAATGAGACGGGTCTGTGCTATAATGAATACCCGATAAAAAGCAATGGCTTCACTGTATCTAAATGTCAAAAAAGGTGCTGGGTAGAATAGGAAACTTTAGAGGAGTAGAGCTCTTGTTAAAAGGAAGACCCCCTTGCATAGCCAAGCCAGGTAGCCACCGCAGGAATCAGACTGGGCATACCGGGTGTGGGCAGAGAAAAGGAGTCAATCCCTACATTTGTAATACAGCGGGGAGGTCCAGGCCCTTTGGGTGCCCAACCAACTAAGTCTATCTTCCAGCAAGCCTGGACCTCGAGAACACAACAGCTCCAAAGTCTGCTCAATAAAACAACTGCCCCTTTTCACTCTAGAGACATTCTGGATTAATGTTCCCCTCAATAAGGCCCTAAAGGCATCCCATTGAAACCCTCTCGGCACTATAGGGGGGTTATCAACGTAGGACAGAGTTCCCAGAAGAGGGAGCCAGTAAGCATTATAAAGTAAAATACTATCATAATATCAGAGTTCTGAACAATGATTTTGAACAAAAAAAAAAAAGAGACTGATTATCAAGAAAACTTATCCAATCTATAAGTAGAACTGGAGTGCCAGCAATGGTAGAAAGAAGATATTTGTAAGTGAAAATGGAAGAGCTTGTGACAGCTACTGTAAGCGTCCCTGCTCCACCAATGATAGACCATTAAAGTCTGCACATCCATATAACATAAAACATAGCTTTTAATAAGAACTCTTTAAAATGTATCAAGCCAGTAATATGTAAAATACAGTCCCAGATCAAAAGGGGGTCACCTGGTTGTGGGTGATGGGATAGTGCTCATTGTATTGTATGAGTTTATACCCTCATAGAAAATTCTATGGGGAGCCCACTCAAAATAAATCATAGCACCATGTCAAACATAAAGTTAATGATTAGGTCAAATACAAGGAAAAAAAATAAATAAATACAAAGAACACCCTAGTAACCTAACCCTATGCTACAAAATAACAAAGATAAATCAAAAATAACAAAATAAGAAAAGTCCCCTCACAGGGGACTTTTCCTATAAAGCGACACTCCTATAAAGCGACACTCAGTGACTACACAAGTCACTGAGTGTCACTAAATATACAAGTCAATGTCAAGATAGCAGCATGGAATAGTGTGCATTGATGACAAGATAGCAATGTTGGATTGTGCAAATTAGTAGCCGAATATCAGTGTTAAGTTGTACAAATAAATGACAAAATAGCAGCATTAAATACGGCCCATACAACAAAATAGCAGTGTTATATTGTGCAAATTAAGTTATGTCCACCAGGTACCACAAGTAAGTAAGGGATATATATCTTATCGTGTCTGCAGCGATTCTGATCCGTGGGAGAGTTAGAGAAAGCCAACGCGTTTCGTAATGGTCCTAAAACTTTTTCAAGGCTTGTTAGATAGACGGAGCATTGTACTTCCTTTTAAAGGAACGTACCACTAAACCGGAAGTGGAGAGCAGATGGTGTATTTCTTGCAAGACTTCGATTGCCATAGGAAGAGTGAGATCCCGCTACACGTGAAATTACGCCTATGCCCACTATTATCCGTGGGCTAGTCGAGGAAGTCTCGTCTCTCGCGAGAACACCAAGACAATTGTGGTTGCCTAGAGCTAATATAAACAAATCAAATAGCATGTCTCGCGAGATCTCGCTATTAGAGCTATTTAGAGCTCTGCGAGCACCCACAACCAGGTGACCCCCTTTTGATCTGGGACTGTATTTTACATATTACTGGCTTGATACCATATAATTTATTTTCTTCTTTATTTTAAAGAGTTCTTATTAAAAGCTATATTTTATGTACATGGATGTGCAGCCTTTTCTGAACAATGATTATTGACAATGATTTGGCCTTTTATAATTACTCCCTGGTTTCTTTTAGGATTATCAGTTGTTTCACATATCCATTGTCCACTAAACACTACAGTGATTGATTGATCTAACGATAAGTGGATAATCCAACCAATAATCACTCTAGTGTGTGGTCAATGGTAATGGGTATAGTCAAGTGAGGAGAAATACATTCAAATTTCAGATGTTTTTGATGCTACATTGGGACTTTATGTTGTTTTTCCATAATACACAATGCAAATTACATTGTGTTAGTTGTACATGATGGCAGTTTATGCTCAGACACAGTTCTGTATAAATCCCCATACTATCCTGATATTAGCAGATAATCCTGTCAGCAGGGCTTATTTTAATGTTATTTACTACCTGACTAGCCAGCCCATTAACATCTGCTATACAATCTTACCTGATTATTGGGTCAATATTGAATGTAATTTTTAATTTCGGTTTAATTTTTCTGATTCCAATTTTTTGTTGGTGTTTTCAGTAATTTTTTTTTTACATAGGAGAGAGAAAAGACTACACTGTCTTATTTCTGTTACTAGCTTGTGCAGTTCTGCAGGGGAGTCTTTTGGAAAGGTTGTTCATGGACTGCAAGCTTTCTAAGCACTAGATACACAGGGCCATCGAGAGAAGGGGGGAGGGGGCCCAAAGCTGACAGGGGGCCCGTGATTGAGATTGATGGTTTTTGGAGTTTTTTTTAACTGTTTATTGAGCGTAATCTGTAGTGACCACTGCACTTATGTGTAAGAAATAGAACCCTGTAGCCAGGGCCGGTGCTAGGTCTGCGGGCGCCCTAGGAAGACCTAGCAACGCGCCCCCTTTGAAGCGAGGTGACGTCGTCACGTTGCGCCACGTCATGATGACGTCACTTCGCTTCAGAACCACCGCTGAGGGTGGCTGAGTGGTCCTGTCGCCCTCCCGGTATTGAATTTACACTTTTTTAATAATAATGTATTTTTTCCCCCCTATCTCGCTGCCGCCCTCAACTGGCCGGCCGACCTAGGCCTTCGCCTGACTTCGCTTAAAGGGCGCGCTGGCCCTGCCTTTAGCCCTGTAGTGTATCCTGCTTTAGAAGATTCCTCCCCATGAGAGGTACACACAAACACACACACACACACATACTTTCTCTGTAGGTCTAGTGCTTTCAACGTTCTAGGTATACATTCAAGGGATCAGGCATACCTCCCCCCCCCAATGGTATGAAAAATGTCAGGCAAAGGCGTATGCCGCGCAGCAGTAGAAAAAATAGTGCTTACTATATATAAGGGCCCCAGGAAGTTGCTGTACCGGGGTCCAAAAGTTCTGTAGATACATGCTTTGATGTGATTATGACCCTTGTGTTTAAAGTAATGTCTGAAGGGCTTGATGTAAATGTAGTAAGATATTTTCATAGTTACACAGTTTCTCTGTACCTGCATTGCAACTGCATTGTATCAGTAACTTCCCTGGATCCCTTATCTAGGCATTCTCAGTGCAATGGGCGATTTCTGTGAAGTTTTACCAGGTTACCTTTAGATCAACTTTTTAACAGTAGAAAATGTTAAAGAGTGGATTAACATTATTATTTATTTTCTATTATCTTATTTACCATGGTCAGTACTGTAGCGTTCAGCAACTTCTAACTTTTACTGCCAGTTTTAAATTAGGATACCTTCTAATATTGCATTTTTTTTTATGTCCAAAACAGTGCCACCCTTTAGTTTCAGTTAGCTTGCTGTTTCTGTAACTCATTTTTGTGAAAGAGACTTTTACTTCCTTTAGAGGCATATTTAATACAATGTGCACCTTGTGATTTGTGCTTATTTTTTCTTACTTTATTAAACCTAACTTAGAGGTAAGTAAATTGACTGCTTTCATCATCTCAGAAGGTGAAACATGGATACAGAAAAATGTGAAATAGACATTTCTGATATAAACCTGATCAATACAAACTTTTTGTCCCTTTAAAGGACTATACATTTATTAACGTTTTATGTTCTACACTTAATGAATTCACTTACAGTTTTGGGTTACTATCAGTTTGTTTCTCTTCCTGGCAATCCTGACAGGGTTTACTTTAAAGTTTAGTTTACTGTAAATGAAGTGACAGACACTTCTTATTTTAATTTTATAAAAACTACTATTATGCCCCAATAATTGTCAGTATTTTTGTAATATTATTAACATTTACACTGTGTGTGAATACCATACCCTAAAGCTATTTAAAAGGGCAAACTTGTACCATGAGAGAATAAAATGTTCTTTGAAAAATAGGTGACTACTCTTGGGACATATAAATACAATGGGTAACCCACATTACTTTTAATTTCAATTAAATTTTTTGCCACTATGTAGTGGGAAGTATTTGAAAGTAACCTAAATATTGTCTTTCATGTTAAATTCTCATCAGTAAGGTTTAAATCTATGTGATTTAATTGTATATTATATTTGATTTGATATAAATTGTGTGTAAGTGTTTTATAGGACTGTATAGTAATACCTCTTAACATATGAGCATTAAATGATGATACAAGGAATTTAGCTACTTATCTTGCTGTTTGTCTGTTATCTATAATCTGGCTTTGTTTATGTCTGACAACATTATCCTTAACTAAGGTTATCTAAGGCTGGTTATTTAGCAGTGGATAATTTATATCAGGTTTGCATGTGTCTTTTTGTCTTTATAATTACTCCCTGGTTCCATTAACAGTTATTTAGAGGTGATTAGACACAAATTCTGTAATCATAGGGATAGCTTTATTAGCTTTAAAGTTTAAATAAGGTAAAACACATGTTACTATTTATTATAGATTAAAGGATTGAGGACTGATCAGGAAACGCTACAAAAGATCATCTGGCATAGTATTGATTGGTTCCAGATTGAAATACCACACTATTATTTCTCTTCTTTTTACT
This sequence comes from Platyplectrum ornatum, assembly GCA_016617825.1. Lineage (NCBI taxonomy): Eukaryota > Metazoa > Chordata > Amphibia > Anura > Limnodynastidae > Platyplectrum > Platyplectrum ornatum. Next base: position 32,731 of record JABWIB010006750.1, read on the forward strand.
AATTTGTGCAAAACCTTATGTTATTGATTCTTTCCTTTTACTGAATTTTCTAAAATACCATCTTGTTTGCCACTTTGTGTAAAATAATGCTTTTTTCTCTTCATTCCACCAATTTCTGTAAAACACCAAACTATTCTTTTTTCCAATTTCTGGAAAACATCACTCCATTCTTTTATCATTTTATGTAAAACATCACCTATTCTTTCTACCAATTTCTCTAAAACACCACACTATTCTTTCTAACAATTTCTATAAAACACCACCTCTTCTTTGTACCAATTTCTATAAAACCCCACCTATTCTTTCTAACAATTTCTGTAAAACACCACACTATTTTTTCTGCCAATTTCTATAAAACCCCACCTATTCTTTTCTGTAAAACACCACACTATTCTTTCTAGCATACAACAATTACAAAATAATTCCATGATGTACAAAAAAGAGAAACCAGAAGTTGTTCATAGACTTTTGATTTGATAATAATGCTTCAAATGTAACTCGAATGGGGTAATCAGCTACGTTTTTTCCTGTGTTGCTGCTTGATATCTTATGCTGGCCATACATCTATAAGATGTGAAATTGCATAAGATTTATCTTAAGATTTCCCTTGAACTCCCCAGCAGCTCTGTAAACAAGATTTGAA
>JABWIB010006753.1:0-13278 GCA_016617825.1 Platyplectrum ornatum
GGGGATCATGCAGCAGAGGATCATAACAAACTTTATATTTTGAGTGAAATGTTGGGGGGTCGTCTTATACACCCAGTCGCCTTATACGCCGGCAAATACGGTAAATGTTTGTCTACCAAAATGTTATTGTAAATATGTTTTTTTTTATTTCTTTTTTAAATAAAAAAAATAATAATGCTTTTTTGTTATGTGCTTTTAAGTTACTTTGGACCTGATTCTGAGTTTCTGGTGGCGGCCACCAGGTGCTACAAATTCAGAGCACTACAATACAATACAATGGGCACATTAGATAATTGTAGTTAATCAGTAGCACAGAACCCATCAAGCCAAACAGCATTGATGACTACACGCATTCCAGTCATTGCATAATAATTTTTCTATCTCCAGGTTCCATACCTGTCTGACTAACTGACCATATGCAGATTAAGGGCTATGTTCACTACATGTACATGCCTGTTTTCATGTGAAAGAGGACATTGTCGCACAAAAAATAAGTGAATTATATTCACAAAAAATAGATAATCACAGCACGTTTCTTTTGAATGTGCACCAGCATGTAATATTTACTAAGAACACCAAGCTATAAACTGCCTTATAATAATAGAAATCTTCATCTAGATTAATAAAAAAACCACCAGGGCAAAATCATAGTCATTTCCAGAGGAGGTAAATCTCAAGTCAGATTAAAGTTGTCTTTAATAAGCAAAAGCATAGAATTCACCCTTAATTTGATTCAACGCGACTTTGCCCAATTCTACATTTACACCAGTTTTTATTTTCAAACTAGTTTATACTGTCAGGGCCAGTGACAGGGGGTGACAAAGGGGACAGCTGTGACAGGCCCCAAGCTTAAGGGAGCCCTGTTACTAGTGTTATCACTATTGAGGGGGCCCCCTCACAAAAGTTTACATGCAGTCTAGTATTCTGTATATAAAATAATTTTTCCAACAGAAGTACGTTTTTTTGTGTGTAGGTAGGCTTCCTGAATACTATGTGTTTTGTTTGAACTGATATTAGAGAGAAGCGCTAAGCCCATCAAAAAGTTACTTATACTTTGGACTATTGGTTTAATTTAAATTCAAAATGTGTGCTAAACCCTTAAAATAATGCCCATCAATAAAAGTCTTTAAACTAAAAGGTTTATAGTCTATCTTGGGTCTTCATCACCCACTAAATTAAGTCACAAACCACAGACAACCTTCTTTTTCAGAATCAATACATCAACCAGAACTACAAACTGCAAATGGAGAATAAGGTTTCCATACAAAGAAGTAAATGTATGTTCCTGGCTGTCGAATTTAGAAGATCGTATACCATTGTGGGTGTCATTTATCAAACTGTTACTGATTAATGAGGTTGTTCTGGCTGCAGGTTTAGTCTATTTGAATGGGAGCTGCGGAGAGAGCAGCCACATTAAGCCATAATGGAGTTTGATGACTTGTAACTCCTCCTATTGCACTATATAAATGCACAATAAAGAACCCAGCAGGGTCAATTACACTGAAACACTGACAATATTCTATGTGCCTCTACAGACAATAGTCCATGCAGAAAAGTTACATCATTTCAGTTCTTTAGAAAGTATATTTATATACAATATTTCAGCTTAGTAACCTGAATGGACATCACTAATTATTTTAAAGTAATCAACACAATTGGATTAGTGCCCTGATTCCCAGTCTAGAAAGAGCTGGGGTTACTGTTCAGACTGCAGGTAATAAGCTGGGGCTACCATGAAGCCCGGCAATTTCATGAAAGCCCCATTTTTTTCTGCAGTCTGAACAGGGTATAATGCAGATACAGGCTCCTCAGGCACGGCCCTGCACGGCTCCTCACAGAGGGGACACTCATGCCGATCAGCGTATAACCAGTCTCTCAGTTTCCACTATTATCTCCTCCAGCCTCGCCAATTGTCATCTCTGGACCAAACAGGGCCATTCCTGTGGCTTGTATCCATGGCGATAAGTCTCTGGGGGTATTAATAGGGTTCTTCTGGGGTATTACATCAACATTATCTTATGGTTGGATTATAGCCAATATAAGCTCTAGAGGTTTACATGTCCCAATATACAATGGTTTACTAGTACTTTATATATATATATATATATATATATATATATATATATATATATATATATATATATATATATATATATATATATATATATACCTCCCAACATGAATATGAACATGAATGTCAGTGTTTGCATGCAGGGAGAATGCTTTATTGTTGCATGTTGCACACAGATACTGACCAGCGTTACTGTTACACTGTTATTAGACTTGGGCTGGAAACATCATCTCTCAACTCTAATACTATATTCAACAGATAAGATCTACATCCCTTTTGGTTCATCAAGGTTATACTGATACTTTCTTCTCTTTTTATAAACTCAGGATCTTGTTCATATTTTGTGAAAAGTTTAAGCATAAAAACATCAGGAGAGGTTTATGTCAGGTACATGTCAGCTCAATGTCTCAACACTGTATTTGTCCTCCATGATTTGTATTAATATATGAAGGTTTTTCCCATCATACAACAGTAAAACAAAAAATAGAATTATGAATATGCTGTATGTTCTATAATCCTTATGGACCAATATTGAATTGGTGCTTATTTCACCTAAAGTGTTTTTCAAATGACATTAACAGGGATATCTCCAGTGTAAAGAGTAACAGGTTTATATATATTGCTGGTTCCAGTTGTCAAATGCACAACCTGCCCATAACTAGCAGATCACAATGATGATGAGAAGGCTTCCCAGGGTCTTCTAACTGTTGTGTCAAGGGAATATCTCTATCTATGAATACATTTAATGTATCACTAATTAATTTTCCATACTTCTAATTGCCAATTATTGATCTGATAGCCTGATTATCATACAATCAGATTATTAAGAGTTTGGACATAATCACATTGTTTTGTTTTTTTTTTTTACTGACATTGTGTAGTGTGTATGCATATAATTGGACCTTGCACCTCCAACTCCTGGACATTGTTAACCTATCTCACTGACACCATAATTATGGATATGTACATCAGTAATAATGTAATGATAGCTCCAAATCTGCCTTAATTAATCCTTGGAGGGGGCTGTGCAGTCATGAAGAGCTCTCATTACAGCACTTACCTGTTAATATACTGATTACCCTAGAGAAATGAGCGAGGAGAGAAGTTCAGTTCTGATTGGCAGGCATCCCGCCCAGCTGATTGGAAAGGATACCTGTCAATCAGCGCAGGACTTCCTCTCCTCTTTCATACGCACCTCATGGAGATTTTTAGCCCAAATGAAATGTAAGGGCAGATTATCAGTCACAGTGAGAAAAGGTGTATGGCGGAAAGATTACGTCCTACCCTACATCATGCTGTCATGACAATCCCTCTTGTTTGTGGCCTGCTTTACATTTACCTTATTTTTCGGTTTTAAATATTTCACTGACATTATACAATCTATCTTAAATATTTATATAGTTTCTTAATTTATATGTTAATTTATTATTGATGTACCATTATTTCATTGTCATATAAACTTTCTGTATCTAGTGTTGCCCATTAGGATAACTCTCATCATCTATAAAATTGTGAATTGTGTGTAGACTTGTTTGGAGTTTTAAATTTACCTGACTGTGCGATGACAATTGTTCTGTAGAGTTGATTAGTGTATCCTGACAGATTTTTTTTTTAATCTCTCTGCTGGGTAATATAAAATGTGTTAGGAATTGAAACTAACATCTGTGCACCAAGGCCATTGCTGTATCAAGAATAATTTGATTTTAAAAAAACTTAACCTGAACTTCTAAATGATTGAGAGACTAAGATGAGTTAACTCCTGTTCTTCTAAGAGGCTGACTTGTCAATAAGTCCCTAAAAATCTCTTTACTTCAGAGCTTTGTGACATAGCGTGATTTATAGGATTATTCTCAAAGGACGACTCTTCACTGCTGGCTAAATGCAAGATAAATCTAATGAAACTCCTTTGATGCTAGAAGGGCATTTGATAATATCCTCTGGCAGTGAAAGTATTTTAAGCTACTCATTTTTGTACATTATTACATAGTCATCTTTAAAATAAATAAATAAATAAATAAAATAAAAATAAATAAATAAAAGTATATATATATATATATATATATATATATATATATATACACACATATATATTTATTCGTGATTATGTTTCATGTAAATACCAGTTATTTTATTTATAGTAATTATATATACACACACACACTACAGAATAAGATGCTGATGTTAATTATACCTTTGCATATAGGAAGTGGTCCACTCCATTGTGATGGCTGACCAAGGATGCACTTAATGGTGATCTCTCCCATAAGTTCAAACCCTTCATAGCACATAAAGGTGAGTGACTCTCCAGGAAGATAGAGCCTTTTGTACAAGATTTGGTAGCCATTTTCAGGTAGTCCAGGATTGTCACAAGCAAGTGACTCTTCAGCTGAAATCACAGACATACAGTTAAAAATGAAAAAAAGTTGAATTATAGATTATAATAATGTATACGACTACACGTTTTCCAACCAGCAGGGGCCAGGCTGTGCATATATATCAATATACAATTACATTTGAATATGCTAATGTTCAAAATGTCACCAGTTAAGTAGGGGAAGGGTATGGTTAGAGGTTATATGGTGAAACTTTAAGTAATAAGGATTTATACTGGGCTGTAAGAACCCGAGTTAAAAGACTCATATGAGTAAGACAAGTGATGTAAGACCTTCTGTCAGAACAGATATTTACCATTTGTTGTGAGTTCAAATCCTTGAATAGATAAAACAGCTAAAATGCCTTTATAAAGCAAAAGCAAGCTGACTAACAATAGGAGGAGGAAGGAATGAGCAGCAGGGGCAGGCCTAGATGGCGGGGAAGAATATGACTTATCAGGCTGTGATGTGAAGACGAGAAAACACGTGTACATACAAGCTCAATGCATTAATACACATTTTAAGTGACTTTTTCAAAAATGTGTCTAATGTGACCAGGTTCAAGTTTCTTGTCAAGTCCTGTTTTGACCAAATGGCAATTTATTAAAAGTTGCACAGAGCAGAAATAGGACTGAATGAATTGACAAGAGTCACAGGGTCCATCCAGTTTGCCCATTTGTTTATTTAAAACTATACTGACTATATTCGACCATCAATTTAGTTTGAGATTTGCCACTGTTAATCCTTTTATCGCTCTATAGCCATCAGGGATTGTGTAATGTTTGGGCATACTGTATGCATGAAACCTATACTCAACCACATTAAGAAAAAGCAGAAGTCCACAAATTCACATTTATATAAATCAGCTTTTAATCACAATTTGTGACCAATTAGCCCATGCAAGGTGTACATCTCTGCTGAGAAAGTGACAATTGGGTTATGTGTGGCATTGGAGTAGTCTTTTACCATAATAGAATATAGTTTGTTATAAACCATATTTTGGGTATCTCATAGTATGGTGCTTTACTGTTCATCTTGCATGGACACTTGATATAGAAATATAGCAGTATGTTGTCTTTAAAATGTGACAATATTCATGTTTTATATATTTTCATTATACATTGGGATTACCCCCTTTAGTCAGCAGATGGAGACAAAATTCTTGTTTGAAATAATATAAACCTTATTTTGCAAAAAAATGTAAAAATAAAATAACTTCAAGGCAATAGCAACACATTTTTAATCTGACATAATAACTGCATCAGTAAATGAAAAGAACAAAAGGAAAAGTCACATTTGTTGATGTTCTGACACAGAGAAAGTATATAATTATATAGGTGTGTCTTTGCATTGATTTCTTGACTATCACTTTGATGCAGCAAACATATTGTGACAGCCATAATCAATGCATTCAATACATCTGCTAGTATGACAGAGATGCAATGTCGGCAAGTCACCTCCAAACAAAGTAATAGCTTATTTTCCATTCACATTATTTATGAAAGGTCTAGTTTAGCTCTCTACTTTAATGCACTGTGACTGCACAAAGTCTGTGAGCTCGTCATTGGGTCAGATCCAGACTTACAAACTATTGAACTTACGAGCGAGTGGGACCATGTTAAATTGCAGGGGAGGTAAAATGAATGTCAGTGTTTGCATGCAGGGAGAATACTTTATTGTAGCATTTTGCACACAGATGCTGACCAGCGTTACTGTTACACTATTATTACACTTGTGCCAGGAAACATCATCTCCCCAGCAATTCAGCATGGTTTTTCACACTCACTCATGAGTTTAATAGTAAGTAAAGCTGGGTACACATCAGCACGATAGTGCTGTTTCCTGACGATCAGCTGATCACATGATGAACTGAAAGACCACTAGTAACAATGTGCAGGCTTCAGTGTTTTTACAATCCCACAATGCCTTGCTGCTGTAATAGGCTGTAATAACACACTCGTCCACCAGATGGCTCTCCACTTAATTTTCAATGGGAAGCATTGCTCTGAGGATCGTGTGCACAGTACACAGTGCAGTTTTCTGCAGACATCGTGACATCTTTCATCTGAAATATTAGGAGCTCCTAACAATCTTTTCAAACAACCACAGCCTGTTTCAAATGATCCTGCAGCATGATTTGTGAGTACACATCTAACAGATATCTGCTGAAAGGGTCCTTTATCTGTTGATTGGAAAGATTATCTTTCTGTTGTGTACCCATAAGTCAGAATCCAGTCCATTGTGTCTGAGTACATATTGTATGGCGAGGTGCCCAGGTGTTCCCCCTGTTTCCCCATCTGTATGTATGCTGGAGCACGTACCTGTCACTCATACAGAACTTGCTCTCAGGCAGGACAGGAAGCACCGGGGGAACAGGGGAGCAGCTGAAGGTAAGTATGGCTTTATTATTTTTATTTCTATTTTTTACAGGAATCTTTAACAGTTTTTTAAGGGCACCTCGTTCTAGTGGATGGTCCGAAAACGGGGCGATTTTCCTTATGGTACCAATTTCCACTAGAACAATATCGCATGCCCAGCTTAAGGTGTCCAATTGAGTATATTTGTTGTTATCTTGCAAAGTACCCTAGGATACCTTAAGAATAACCTTTAAAAAAAGAGTGCTGGTAGCATTGGGAGATCACTCAAAACATAAACAATTTTAATAGTTCTGCTGGAAACGCCTCTTTCTATTTCTATCTAACTCTGCTGAAGCCACCGATTCTCTGCCTGTAACTCCTCCTGAAGCAGTCATAGATTATACTTATTCACATATGACCCTGGGTATATAGTCATATATATGACCCTGCATATTTTTATATAGAAAAACCGTAGGACTGTGATATATAACACAATTTATATATAAAAAAATATAGTTTATCATTAGAACAGCAGCAATTCCCCCAATGATTATACATATAGGACTATGACTTGTAAAACTGATATATGTAATTCATTTTCTGAGGAATGTGTCAGTTAACAAAATACTGATTAAAATGGGTAATTTGTAAAGCCAGTGACTAATCGGGTCTCACATAAAGAAATTAAGAGTCTTGGAAGAAAGTCATTTGTCCTACTTGGCACAAGCTTTACACTCCTAATTCTCTGTTAAACTTAAACCTTCGACTAAACTAACATTTTAACCAAATGCTGGCTGCTTTTGCCCCCCCACCCAGACAAAATGTGTCTAATTCTGCTTGAATGGATTGCTAAAACAGAACATAACAACTCTTTTTTGCATACTGTGCATAATAATACTGCAAAAAGATTTATTACTTGGTTAATTATTTCGATACTAACAGGGTATCATTGCAGTAAACTAATTTCTTATCGGAACCGTTGGTGTGAAATGTGACAGACGCTACTTCATTGTAACACAATGGATTTTACTTAATGTCAGAAAACTACCGCTGGATAGTCAAATGGAGAACTATGTTTTGCCACCTACCTCCAAATGTATATGGTTCCATACTTTGCTGATCATCTTACACAGCTAGGGATAGATCCAGACCTCTGTGCAATCTCCAGATTGAGAGCATGAAAGGGGAGTGAACTCCCCCAAGTTGCACCCCCCTGGTCTAATTAGCATGGCTATCCCCACCTACAGAGTGAGGATAGCCATGACAGAACTAAACTCCGTACATCTGATTATCTGATAGTAACATTTGGCACGCAAGTTATGGCATTTATGCAAGTGATTAAACTTACGTACTTATTATATTGTTAATTCTAAAGAATTTAATGGAAGCATTAATGATCACATAAATCATTCCCGAAAACATGATCTGATATACTTACAAACACAGTGTGGGATTCTTGATGTCCAGATTGGAGTTCCTGTTTCCCGGCTGTAGCATGTAAGTAGAGAACTTCCTTCAAGTACAAAACCTGTATTGCAAGTGTACTGGATAGTGGTCCCCACAAGAAGCACTGGATCCGAAATAAGACGAGTAGAGTGCTCCACTTCCCCAGGATCTGTGCAGTACATGACTGCAACACAAAGACAGAGAAAGAGAGAGAGAGAGAATACATGGAGATCAATATTAACATGTAAATTACATACCATACAAACTGATTTACAGAGACATTATGATGTGTGACATGCCGGGCGTCAAGTATCTATTTCAAAACACATGGACATGTGCAGCTAACATACACATTCACATATTTGAAACCTTAAACAGCTGCTGTCACCCTAAGGTGTCGACCATTTTGCGTGATAAACCATGATATTTCAGTCTAGTAGTAAGGGTCATGGTGGCACTGGGGGTGAAGCATGGCATTGGTTCTCCTTGACAAATCCTGGTGATTTCCTAACCAGCCCCAACATGACATTGAAAAGAACATATAACGTGTCTGATATTTACACACGATCAAGTCACAGGATACAACTGTGGAGAAGTCAACGTATGGTCCACCTCACCTCTGAACCCAGTCGCACACTATGTACAGAGGGTAGTCCCACCACTGGGTGCAGAGCCTGTGACATAATTGGCTGTAAGTGGATTTCCAAGCTGCATTCAGTCGGTTATATGGTCAGATGAATAATGCAGAGACCCGTGGCATGCATGAACTTGAACTTGTCAATGGGCTAGGTCTAGTTTATGTTTCCATGCAGTGATAACCTATTGATCAGGCCTATAGTATGGTTTACAGTCCTATTGTTTTTGTTAAGGCTTTTCATTCCTGAATTTTATTATCCTTCTAATAACATTTAAGTTATTTAGTTTAATCAGGGTAAACGCAATTAATGAAGGGATTGTTTTAATGTTTTATAACATATTTGTAAAGTTACCAAAAAAACAGGTTATTTTGGATTGTCAACTAAGAGAATATAGAATTGAAAGATTGGAAACTTACTATAAATGCACCATGAACAACTAACTTACTTATACCTGCTAGAGTTCCAAGAAATGAAAATGCAGGTTTCTTTTCAATGTATTATAGACAAAGTTGGCTCATATTATATATAAAGTATATCGTTCTTGTTATGTATAGTTTATAACATATAGATATTTGTATTATATAAATAATTTAGACCAGGGGTTCTCACCAGTGGTACTATCGGCCATCAGCCGGGATAAGAGAAAAACGTATGGTTCTCCACCCTAGCACCCTCACCTATATATATATTTATATATAGATGGCAATGGGATCTGACTTTTACAATGGGAGGTACTAGTATAGCATACATCTTATATAAGGTCATGTTTTATTAATAATAGACATCATTGCTTCACTAAAAAGGAAATGTGACAATAAAAGTGACAATAAAATCTAATAAAATGACCATATAATGATTGTGTACATATGTAGGCAGATATGAGATATTATCAACCTTTGGTATTGTATAGTTAAAGTGTCAATGCTTCTCTGAACCATGTATAATAACTTTAATAATAAATTAATTAGTTAGCTGTTTTGAGAATGGAATGATAGCAATGATCAAAGCCGTAGAAATCCCCATTCATGCATGATAACAAATAACTAAAGCGCCTGATGCTAATGTTTTCTCTGTCAAATATGTGTATATAAGAATCACAAATCAATATTACCTTTTTATAATTCTGTTTTATTGGTTTTGTGTACAAGTTACATTTAATTTAAAATCATCTGTTACTGTTCACATNACGTATAAACTAGTATGTAAATGTATCATTAATATCCAGTAACGATATTGTAGGAGGAAAGGTACAGATACAATGAGTTCATTATACATTTCATATAGTATGTACAGAAGTCCCATGACACTCAGGAATAATGAATAATTCATTTAGAAAAGTGATGTGACTTGCTTTTGCCAATACACCCACTGTTTTCAAAGATACCGATCTCCAGGTGTTCAGAACAATCCATGGAACAACTCTTTTTCTAAGTATTCAGATGTGTTACATGACTCCAAGTTCAGTTTTGCATTAGCAGCACAAACAATATTATTTTATTTGGATTCCAGGTTGAAGATGACATTTATGACAAAAGTTATGACAGCTATAGCTGAAGATGAAATGTTGGTCCTGGTGAAGCAAATCATGGATGCATGTAAATTCCTAATAAATGGCAAAAGGGCTGAAGTGTTTCATACATATAATAATTGTCAAGTGATGACTGGTCCCGTCTTATGAATCCAGGATATGGAATTAATATAGCAAAACAGAAAGAGCATAAGGGTTAAGAAACAACACAAGAATGCAAGTTGTCTTCAATTGCAAATAAACATTCACATCAGATGCAGAATTAGACATGTCTTCTAATCTATAACTTCACAATCATTTCTAAAAACATTTACAGTGGAGGCATGAGTTTCTTTTACTGGTCATCCGCTATCCACATGAAACACTCTAATGCTAAATGTATGATTTTTATCACACAATTATATATATATATATATATATATATATATATATATATATATATATATATGCATTTTTTTGTATATTTTTCTCATATAACATAGCCTTTACTCTCAAGGTACAGTATAACAGTTTCCTTTATTTATTAACATTATTTCCAATTTTGCGTTAATAGTACTTATAGTTTAAGAAGGTGCTTTGAAATGCATGACATGAATACAATATACATGATAATAAATCCAAAGCAGCAAACATCAATAACTAATATGTTTAAGCATCATTTTGCTAAAAAGGAGTATACTGTTGTTTAGAGAACACATTAGCCCATACACTTATCCGTTCTTTACTACATTATTCTAGGCAAATCTGCAAATGTCAGCTAACATCAATACCTTTATGACGTTTTCTAATTACAGTATATTATGAATGTTTGGGGTTCGCACTTATACGCAGCATGTATACTAAAGTTATGAAGTGTTCAATAGATTTAGCTGGCATACATAAATATAGTTCATACAATGTTTGCTATAGTTGTATAGTTTCCCACATGTTCACTACCTCGTTACAGCATGCAGCAGCATTGAGATTTCATCTCCGCTATCAGTTGCTATAAACACTTTGCTTTTCCCTAGTTCACCATCACAGATGAGCATACACCTTTTGCTTATCAATGTGTCCCAATATGGTGACTTTGGATTGTAAATGGGTGTTTGGTTGCTTTTAACTTTAGAAAAGAAGCAGCAACCGACTTCATGCCATCCCTCATTCTGAACATGCACGAAGGAAAAGAGAGTCAATAGATGAAGGGCGCGTTAAGATGTATGCTCGAGGCACACATTTGTTTGTGATTTAGTGCAAAACTGCGTAACATTCCAATATATTAGCTGTAAGAAAGTACCTACTCACAGCAGAGACATTCATTATATGAAGTCTATTCGTTTACTAAGACCCAGTAATTTTGCTGCTGTTACATGGTTCCACAGAATCACTGAGCTTCTAGTGCCTGATGAATTAACATTGTTCCATCTATTAGTTCAGCGCAGATAATGACTTAATAAGAATTACATAAAAAGTCATAAAAATAATATTCCAATACAGCACCAAGAACCAAGTGAAAGTTATAAAATGTAACACACTTAGAACTTTTACACAACTTTAAAAAGAAACTATTTTTTTTGTAAACTTTTTTTAAAAAAGGAAAGGGGTGATTGTCAAGAAAAAAGAATCGCACAGAAAAGAATTATTTCAAATATTGAAAACAAATACCATCTACTGAAAAGCATTTTCAACACTATATTATTGAAGTGGCGCTTTCAAACGTTTCAATAATATACATTTTCCTACAGAAAGGACATCAGTGCTTTTTAAGTAAGTCAAAGGCAACAATACACAGGATCAGTGATTTTACAATACACTGCAATACACTTTTTACACAGTCAAATAAGAACATTGACGTTGTGTATGTAGTTACGTTTATATTAGCTACACCGAAACAGGGAAATATAATTTACCTTCGTTTAATCAAAATGATGTCATTTTGATCATTGATGTTTCTAGTGCAACAATGAATCTATTTTACATTCACAAATATGTCATTCCATATTTACTGAACACACCAGGAATTCCCTCTAAAACACCTTTACATGTAAATGCACGCTCAAGAAAAACATAACAGGAATGATAATCTGAAGGTGGTGACTAAAAGAAACCCATTGTGACTTCTGAAGATGGACATTAATTGCTGAGGATTCAAGAGATCCATGGAACAATCTAGAGTGCAGTAATAAAACTCTGTGTGGCTTACTTTTCTCACAAAATGGGGGGTCGCTGCTCCAGCTGAGATCCCACTGGCAGGTCAAGGTTTCACTCCCCACTATGTCATATCCTGGGTCACACTGGTACGTGATTCGTGCCCCTCTGACGAGATCTATATGAGATGTGGTCTTCCATCCATTCTGAATTTCAGGTAAGTCTGAACAAGAGTCGTTTCTGGAGACTTCTAGAGCAAAATTCAAAGACAGGTTGTTTATTGTGAATANATAAATTAACTCTTATATATAATGCACTGGAATGGCCATTTTATAAACATTATAGACTTTCTTATGCAAGCTTTTATTGACTATACTTCTCTTCTGTCAGATCCTTGTTGGTGCAAGATTTAAGTAGGTAGGAACATTGCATCTGCACTGAAACACCCGCTAACTTGTCTTAATATAAGAGAAGAAAACATCCCTTTGCACAAGTGCACAGCACACAGATAAGTCATAGGCAGATCAGCCACTTGCATACACCTCTTTGTGCTCTCTCCTGTCCTACATATGTGTAATGCTAAAAGTCACAGGTGTGGTTCNGGTCCCTTACCTCTACAGAGCACTGCTCACCATTTAAAAAAAAAATCAGTTTTGCATAAAGAAAGTTATGCAACTAGAAAACATAATGAGTAATTATCTGAATAACTATATATATATATATGTATATATATATATAT
>JABWIB010006756.1:11245-23573 GCA_016617825.1 Platyplectrum ornatum
CGGCATCCAGGCGCTCTATGAAGACTTACTGGTCTATTTTCCTTCTGGGTAGAAATAAGTACGGTTAAAAATGTAGTAGAAAGCAATGAAAATCAAGTAAATAAGTCGAAGAAGAAAGGNGGAGATAGTTTGAGAAAAAGAAGGGNGGAAGAGATGGGACCANGTAGAGGGCGATAACATGAGGTTGGAGGACCCTACTCATGTGAGTTAACATGCTGAGCCAGAGGGGGTGACATTGGGATGAGGAAGGATATCGCAGAAAGATTAGCCACTTTTAAGTTGGTTTGGAGGGAGCAAAACCCTTCACTAGTGCACAGCCCCGAAATCCTAGGGATAGTTTTTAAACCCTGGAGAGGTGCAACAATTAATATCTCTAATATCTCTAATCCCTAGTTTGCCCGTAATTGTAACATCTTTTGGATAATTAGTACAGGGTTGACAACTTTTGATTTCTCCCTTACTTTGCATACTTTCCAGGGATAACGGGATGACAGAAATTCCTGGAGAGTTAGCAAACCCTGAATTAGGATAATGGTTACTGGATAATGGTTTCGGTAAAGCATGAAATATAAATAAACACTTAGGTGCACATATCAATCTACCCAGAACGCATTGTCTTTGTCTATTATCTGCTATATAAGTCTGCTTTCCGAGGAAGCAGGAACGATTCTGAGAACTGGCACTGTTTAATGCTGCTTATTTGAAAGCTAGATATATAAAGCCGATTGTTCGACATTATTGTTGCGCTCATGATGTTTATTTTCAGGGGGTGTGGGTGAAAAAAAGAGCTACACAGTATGGCATCCGAATTCTGTTAACTCACACGTGCCACTTTAACTGTCTCGCTCTTTGCCAACTCGCACCAAGCGGCATCAGGAGCTGAACCAGCGCCAGGCCTGCAATTAGGCAGCATTGAGAGGGTCCTGTTCTGCTGACGCGGAGAAGCNCAAAGTGGGGATGAACCTACATCAGACCATAATCTAGAGGAATCTTAATTACACCACTCTCATCGCGGTTTAATTAGTGCCCCTTAATATGAAGCGTTAAACTATGTTTTAATATAATGCCAGGCTCGGCGGGAGGGCAGAGATGGGGTGAAGGGGGAGGGCTATGTATATTTTTATCCATACACTGTTGTATTTCTTTTCACTTGTGACATGGGAGTTTTGTTGGCAAAGCAGGGGTGGTTCAGTTTAACCCTTTAACCATCGGATAGAGAAGTATGTAAGATGAGAATTAAAAAGTACTACACAGAGACGGGTCACTGAAAGCAATTATTACACCTTATTTAATATAATCTGTAATTTACACGAGTTCTTGTGGATAGATTAGGATCGCTCCTGAGGTGAAAGTACACCTGATAGTACTATTATTACAAAATTGTAATCAAAGTCACAACCTGCGACAGATCACCTCTATGTCCAGCACAAGCGGCTTACTTTTATTTCGGACCCTTAGCATTTTATACTTTAAATGTTGTTAAAAGGAAATACGCATCGTCAATATTTCCATACGGGCCTGCGCAGAACTTTTGCAACCATATTTACGNGCCTAGTTTTGATAAATCGGATGTCAAGCGGAAGACTGAATCCAGTCCACTNACGTACATGTTTTCCGGATCCTCTATCATCAGATCTTAGAAAATAAAATACTTATCTTTGTTAAATACTACAACTCAAAATGTTGGCCACCCTTACAAAAACCCTTGGAGTTTAGCCATCTTCCTTGGAGAATTGTGTATGACCGTACCACTGCCTAGCTATGGCGACTTTTATACTTNGTCTCATAGGTTACCTTGCTGTATATAACAAACTACTTTAAGGTCAAATAGGACATTTAACACACTACAGTGGTGAAATATTGCAGTAGAAGACAGTCAGCATAGGTCAACAATGAAGATCAACAGGACCGGGATGATGTATAGGATACTAAGGTTATAGAACGGTGTGCACATTGCAAACACATTTTGGATGAAAAATACTATGCACAGCCAAAAACCACAAACTGGGAAGTTAGTAAAGAAACAGGACAATGACACACGGCAAAAACACAACCAAATAGACATAAAAAATGAATGTCCTGGCGTGTCCCAAGCTTGACCTTCGATTCAGAATCTGTTGCATCTATTCATATTTGTTATTGTCATTGCTGGATCATTTGTGGAGCAACAATATGATTGAGCAATGGACAAATATTGCTTCATCTTCATCCATACAGATTGTTCTTTACATCTATGTACTATGATGTAATATTTACATTTTGGGACTCGTGACTCATTCATTTAACCCATTTACATTCTANAACATATCCTCTATTTTGTTTTTATGATCCTGATAAAAGGATATTCCACTNAACTACCCAGTCAGTGAGGTCACTTTCTCCTTCATATTGGATGGGATCCTGAACACCATGGTTAACAAGCTAAGGGCTTGTTGTATGGATCTCATTCTGTACTAGTAAGCCACCTTGTGGAAGCTGTTGAACGTTAAGGAGAACTTAGGGTTGGAAAGTGTCCTCAACCCCAAGAACCATTACATGGACAGAAGCAGATATGGAAGGGACCTATAGCAAGTGTACTGGCACATTTGTGGATAGTAGGGTGGGGGTCTCATTGGGCACAAGTGCAATGACATTGCTGGTCACTCTTAGCATGCCCCTCAACAGTGCATTCTTTTGTGGACCCCAAAGTAACCCACCCCTTCCCCCCAGTAATCACACTACAATATAAAGAAGGGGTAGGCAAAGTGTAGCTTTTAGATGTCAAAATACACATCCCAGCATNCTTTAACTGCAGAGACACGGTTGATACCTGACAAGGCATGCTGGGACGTGTAGTTTGACAACACCTGGAGAGCAGCACGTGGCCTACTCTGATACCCTGATATAGACTGTTGAACATGCTCCTGGCATTACAATTATTTCCTTTAAACGTTATTTAAACCAACATCATTAAAAACTCCCCCAGATACAACCCTATTCTTTCATTTGCGGGTTTATAGTGCATGCCCCCATACACAGACACTTTAACATCACAAAGCCCGTGTAAAGCTGATAAAAACAAGGGAGGTCCCCCGTTTAATGTAGTCAGTAAATAAATAACGGAAGCCTTAAACTTAGCGTACTGCAATCAGCTGGAACTATGGCATAATTAACACAGCAGGAGTTCAAAGTGCTCCATACTCAGGTTTAAATGAACAAGTTGCCTCTGAATGGGAGAAGAGCTCATACAGTTTCCCTGGGGGAGAATACGAGGTTTGGAAATTAAACATTCCTGGACTCCATAGAGATTACAGCGATTACAATGATATCACAGCTGAAATAAAGATGCCAAACTGATCAGCAAAGCATAATGAAATTCTATCACAGAGACAGACTTTGGTGGGGGAGAACCGCGTTTATTGTCTTTCAGTCAATATAATTTAGAATGGCAAACATGTTGTGCGTAAACTAATACATTAGTTTTCAACCTGCTATGGGAGAGGTATTTCAACCTCTATATAGTCCATAAAGCTACATACTAGGAGCCAGGTTTTCTAATTNGCATGCCTGATCCCCAAACTGTACACAGGGATAGGCATGGTAAATAACTTGGGCCACATGGCTTTACTCACTGATCTGTATAAGCTGACCCAAATATACCTAATTTCACCACAAAAAAACAGGAATATATCACAGGCTGGCATGTGTAGATGATTTTTTGGGACAGGACACTGCATGCATCTCTGAAGACACAGCATCTATTCCACTGAAGACCCTCACTCCCTCCCATGCTTGGGAGAGAGTATTAAGGAAGGACTTCAGTGAGATATATATATATATATATGAGAGAAGTGTCTGATGTAAAAGCTGCTGTTATGTGAAAGATCCTGTGACTTGCTGGTAACTGCTACACATGTGACAGCCTTCAGCAGGAAATACTGGAGGGAGTTTGGACTTCAGTTTACTCACTCCCCTTGTATATCCTGCTGAAGGCTGTCACATGTGTAGCAGTTACCAGCAAGTCACAGGATCTGTCACATAACAGCAGCTTTTACATCAGACACTTCACTCATACATACACAGCTACTGATGTGTCCAGCATCTGGACTCCCCCTNACATTTCCCCCTCTCACTACACGGAAGTCCTTATTCCTTCCTCCCAAGGAAGGGAAGGAGTGAGAAAGTGAGGGACTTCAGTGCAGTAACAGGAGAGGAGGGGAGTCCAGACACTGCTGCTGCTTATCAGCTTNTAACANATAACGCNAGCTGGAGCTAATGTTAGAGGGGTGAGGAAACATGCTGCAGCCTCTGTGATAAATCTTTCCCAGAGTATAAGCCGAGGGGGACATTTTTCAGCACATATATTGGGCTGAAAAACTTGGCTTATACTGGAGTTTATGCGGTAACCAGACTAGAGTGTAATATTTAAGGTTGTTTTTAGGACACAAGTGTCTAGAAGATGTACGAGTTAGGGGAGGAGGAGTGAATTCATCTGTCCATGTTGCGTCAATCAGAATTCCATCAAATACAGATATAGTGGCTCAGCAGAGTCAGACTCATGTCAGTCTAGCAGGTAAGTACAAAACCAGTGTTCAAGACCCTTACGATTTGCTGGATAAAGGACAGGAGGGAGACTGCTGTGCTCAGGTGATCATAGACGTCAGCATGANATGAAGAGCCTCCAGAATCCATCGAAAAAACAAAAGATTAATAATAAAATTATTAAATGATTTTTTAGACATGACAATACATATACACACACACACACACGTGTGTACTTAACTGCTTGAAAATGGTCTGTAATTATTTTTGGCTACTCCTGGCTCTCTTTTACTCATTCTATTGTAGCTGCCCCAAGCCTCCCCCAGTTTTTTTCTATACAAAAATAACCCACAGTATAAATGAAAAAGCATATTTGTGTATGCAAATGACCCAAACACTACTGACTGTTCTGTCCTCTTCTCTAGTGCGGGCTAGCTCCACTCTTGCAGGGCGATTATTTGTCAATTAGAGCCCAGGATGAAAGCACACTATACTACATTTCCACAGTCACATATTGCGCCTCATAAACCATCCTCTCTGACACTCACTAAATAGCATAATAAATCCTATGAAACACACACTCCTCATAACACAACCACACAACACACATATTGCACTCCATAATACATCCTCTGACTCACACAATGCACCCTGACATATTCCATACGGGATAACCTACACATGGATAGCAAACACAATAGTAAGCGTGGGTGTCAAAAGAGACCAGTTAATCTATAGTGTCAATTATCAAAGTTCATGGAAGTTCTGTTTATAGACAGACACAGAGATTGTAACANAAACCAAAGAATTTTAGAATCCTTAACTTTACCAGATTTGTATTTCTCCAACATGTTGTTACACACCATCACGCTAGCAGCAGTTTGTAAATTACTCCATAGCCACTACAGCAGGTTCCACGCCGCATGGTGCACAGCAGGGTTTACTCAACCCTCACTTAGGTCTTGGACCCACCCTTCCTGTGGAGTATTTATTGGCATACTGGCTGTCAGTCACAGCCAGATTAACAGCCAATAGGAGCAAAGGGAGGGAGGACTGCTGGCCAATCACTGCACAGCAATCTCTATTTAAGGATTAGCACAGAAAGGTCTGTTCTTGTTTTTAGTGGTAGTAGGTTTTGTTCTGTGTGGTTGTCTAGTACTTGTGCTGCATTTACTTGGATATTCTGAATGGTTTCTGGTTTTCTTCCCATTTTACTTTCTGTTTGAGTGCTAGCCCTGTGTCTCAGTTAGTTGTTCTCATTCCCTCTTTTCATTTCTCCACTCTTGTTGGTTTCTTGTTATACTCATTCCTTTCTACTCTTCTAGTTTCTTTAGGTGTCAGAAGTGGGGACTGTGACCTAGGGGGGGTGTTATTGCTGCAATGACCAGGCCCTGGTTAGACTCTGCACACTGGTAACCTTCTGTTACAGTTTAATGGTGGAATCTGTTCATTGGAATATGGGATGTGTGGGGATATTGAATGACCCANGAGAAACAGCTGGGATATTGTTCATTCAGTCAAGTTGGTATAAGCAGAAAAATCATGTGCAAATTGCTCCTCAATTATTTGCTCTCCCACAGGACTNTCTCGCACTCTTTATATGGTACCTGGAGACTGGTTATTTGTGTTGTGTGGTGTATGCATAATCCATTGTTCTCTCTTTCCTGGTACTCATTGCCAGCAGGGACTCCTATACTATTCTCTGGAAGTTGCCACCAGAGAATGAATGTTCACCAAAACCATGGTTGGACTTTGTCCAGATAACTTGAATCTTTATCAAGGCAACATTGTTAAATGTATTAGCTTGATTAACGGCAAAAACTCTAACAATACATAAAATGTTACAACACAACAATAAATATTCAGTATAAAAATGTTTTTGGACTGATTATAAAAACCATATGCTTAACCCAAACCTCTTTTTCTTCTACACTGTCTAAATCCGGCATAATAAAGGCCACTGAGGTTTTCTCTTGCCTTGAAAAAGTCTCTGCAAGGAGAGCCCTTTCCATCCAGAAGATTATATNTGGGTCAGAGAGCAAGTACAGAAACAAACCACTGGACTCCATGACAAAAGCTTTTCAGACATTAGCAGGTCATTCCCCCGTCACGACCTTTTTAGCCCCTTCAATACATTCGCTTTCAAGAGCATCCAGAGACGAACCTTCTCACACATCTATGGTGAATNACTCTGATCTCGCTCTCATCCATAATCACCTACCTGAAATAGCTCATGGGTTCTAATCGGGACAAGAAAGTGAGGAAGCATCTTGTCCAGTGCTGGCTTCAGTGCTGGTAAGTTGTCCATTAAATGTTAAGAGAATGTGAAGTACTAAAGACTTAAAATACTGTACGTATCCGTGGTTTTGGTCATGATGTGTAGAATCTTCTCAGAATCTCATTCGTAGGTTAGGAAGGTTGGACCACTTCCAGAGTTATGACCTTGTCCGATAGCACTTACCTGCTGTAATTACGCATCCATGAGTGTAGGGGTGACTACTACCACCAGTCGCATATTGTTTAAAAAAAAACAAAAACGGACATTACAACAAAACTAATTTTTTTATGTCCAAAAAAGAAACTGGTAAATTGACAGGGCAGATGTAAAGTTTGCAATCTAAATGTTCTGTTGGTTGTCAAGAATAACCTTAATAGTTTGTTACTAAGTGGTAAATATCTTGTTCAGTACTAAAACAAATTTAAAACACAAAAAAACCATGCAAATGAAAAATTTTCAATGAACATATTTCAAGGTGAAACATATTACTAGTAAACTAGACTAGGAACATTGATGTCCTAAGCACACTCTGCTTCTAACCGCCTTGGTGGATATTAGCATTTTTTCTGAAGGGTTAAACTTGGAAGCACTGCATCAAACTGACTGTATGTCATGGTTTACCGATTTCACTTTAATAGAACACCCATATTTCATCCGNTGCAGGATAGCGTCTTCAGTAAATGCTACCCTTCCAGCACACACTAAACCAAATCACTCCAGCATCCCATCTGTCGGAGATGTCCTGGGTCTTATATTTCATGCTTGAGATANCCGTTTAGCATCTGCACAAGGTATTGTCTGCATGTGACTTTTTTGTGTTGTGTTGATACAGTGCATTAAAGTGAAGGAAACAAAAAAAAAGTACCACTGCATGCAAGTGTATACATATATGTTAGTCTTCTATTTTTAAGTATAGATATTTTTTGACAGGACCAGGCAGACTTGAAGTAGAGAGCTGGCACAGAATGTAGTTCATTCTTTTTTGCATGATGTCACACCTACACTGGCATAGTGCGCCTTTTTTTAATATATTTGTGGAATTAAACAGAACACAATTTTGTAGATTAGATTATATTTAGCATTGCTTCTTTAGAATTGCAGAGACCCACACAATGCAGATTTGCCTACATGTGGGTAGATCACACCACTATTTTAACCTATCCGCACTGTTCTTGGATAGTTGTATTTTATGGAGAGCTAAATCCTTCGAATATGATTTGTAAAGCTCATGCACTCAATTTTGCTTTCTAATACTGTGTTTTCCCTTCTGCATGAAGTCCTTATTTCTTCTTGCAAATGCTGTGTGGATTTCTTGTAGAATGGTGGCTTCTGAAAGCCACAATACAGATGCTGTANTACGCAGACAAGAAAACGCATGCTCATGTTTGTTTTNAAAAAAAANNAAANNAAAAGGATTAAAATTAGATTTCTATTACACATTTAGACAACTCAACCTTTAATAGCAATGTTATAAATGCTACATTATCGAGGGCTTGTAACAGATTTAAGCATATGTACGCGGATATGGTGTATATTGAATTCTCATGCTGTGCATCCCCAGTAAACTTGCCTACACACACTCCATATGGTCAGTTTGGATTTGCACAAAATATGTAACTTTTAGGTGTAGAGAATGCCAAATTTGTGGTGTCAAGTCAATGGTGATGAAGAAGACAAACTTTATTGCTATTGGTGGTTCTCCCTTTTAATCAATGAGTGATCCAATATTTCATCAGGATTAATGATTAGACCATGACCTCAGAGATCAGATTGCAGTGGTAGTGGTGTTCCGAGATCGGAACGCCATAAAATGGCAACTTTGCAGAAGTTAGGATCAGGTAAGGGTCACACCCATACGTTACTGTGTGATTGCAATACCTCTCCCACCTTCAAAGTATTCTCCCTGCTTGCAAAAAATAACATTAATTTTACCTCTCCTGCAATTCAACATGGTTTTGCACACTGGTAACTTTACTCTTATAAGCAGGGCCAGATTAACAATGGGTATAGTGGGACTACAGGCCTTCATCTTTAAAATGGGCCCACACATCAAACCAGCCTTCAGGCCTCCCACTGAGGTGCATAAGGGCGAATATCTTTGACTGGCAGGCAGTCACTTGAATCCACCCTCATGCTACAGTCATGTTGACTCCAACGGGCCCTTGACAATTTTCCGCCCCAGATCCACGTGTTCATTAGTTCTATAGTACTTAAGTCTGGATCCAGCCCAGTCTTATCGTAGCATANATTTAGTTTACCAAGGTTTATGGGGTAACCAGGTTGCTAAATGATCTAATGGAAATCTTTGCCCCCTAATTCAGTACTTTGTGGTCATTTGCAGGGACATCAATCACCATATTTAAATCCTGATCAGCTAGAGAATGTGAATTTGCTATTGGTTGTTTGTAAATGATGACATACGCGGTAAAATAAATTTTAAAAATACGAAAAACAACTCAAAACACAGAANGTGACAATGGAATTAACTTTATTCTAACTGCAGATTTAAGGTATACAACCGAACATTTGCTATTTTTTGTTTTTTTTATGAGACTTATAAATAAAAATACAAAAAATGTTCACTACAAAAAAATTTATTTACTGTTAGTAGGATGTAAAAAATATTTTCTTTGCTATACAAGGCACAAACTTCACTTAGTGACAAATGTAGAGAGAAAAAAAATCCTGCAGCATTTTATTCAAATTTTTTTTCTCCGGCAAAGGGAAAAAAAATACAACAATCAGCAGAAAACCAAGAAAATAAAAAACGAGAAAACACAGAATTGAGGGAGAAATGCTCTTCTACACAGCATGAAAAACAAAAGAATGTGGCACAGAGAGGAAGAGAGTCAGAAATGTAGCTATGCCCTCTGGAGGTTACTGCATCTGCTTAGCGCGGAAAAAATAAAACATAACGAAAAACTAAAAAGGTTTGCAAATAGGTCAACGAAAGAAATACAAAATGTTATAAACACAGAAGCTCATTAAGGTAGCGCCAATTTTACTTCTTAATAAAATAAGAAAGTATGTTTTTTGCCATGGTCAATGAATGGTTTTCAAAGAAAAACTAAAAGGGTATTGTACTGTAACACTAAATTGTTAGTATTAAAGTAAAATGAAATTTACAGTTCACCAAGTCAAACACTGGAGAACACTGATGACCCCTTANAGCAGGTTAGGGCAACACCAGGACNACAAATTCCAGGATGCTTTACAAGGTATCAGTTATGCTCATGTAAAGCTATTGATAAAGGAGTAGAGTCTTTCTTCAGGAAACACAACACATACCCATGGTAATGACCAAGTTTTATATTAAGAGTGTGGCTTTAGCGTTGGAGCACCAAGATTTGCGGAACACTAAATTAACAGAGGTTCCAATTTATTGAATGAATGTAGCACANAAAAAGTATCTTTAATTTGACATTGCAATTCAATTAAAAATGATGCTTCAACTTAAAGGGGGGTTGTCTTTTTGTCACTGCACCAAAGTCTAAATTACTACACATCTTTGCCAACAATGAAACATTTATATTTGCATCTTAAATGAGCCACTGGTTTTTTTTGAATGAAAACAAACAAATACAAAATAAAAAGGAGACAAGAAAAAGAAAGGAAATAAAGTATATCAGGCAANGTAACCTGTGGGCACCCGTTAAACATAGGCAGAGGGTGCTGAGGTAGACTTAATATGTAATCAATTTGATGTCGGAGGGTCTGCCGTAATACTGCTAAACCCACCAGCATAAAAATGGTTAACATCCATTCATAAAAACACTATAATCCATTTTATTTATTATTAATTTGTAGACTTATTCTTCTCTTCTATTAATTTATGTTTGACAGCATTTGCAACTGGCACTTACGAAACTGCTGTTCCGAAATTCAAACTAGCATAAGAAAAAAAAATAAAAAAACAAAAAACCCCAAAAACCAAGACCCAAAAACAAAAGAAAAACAAAAATGATAAAAAAAAGGGAGGTTGAAAGGAAGGCTATAATTTTCTAGGTCCCTCGGGGCAGTTGGTCCGTAATGCTACAATAATTGTATACATACACACACATATATAGATATATATCTATGGAAAGATTATCTTGCTGTTCAACCAGGCCTCTTACACAGCACATGCAAAACACATTATGAGAGGTACAACAAAGACAAAGAAACAGACTGACTGCTTTGGACTCCACTTCAGGGGTGGCTGAATGAATAATGAAATTCAAATGATTACTTTAATTTATTAAAACACATTTCCTATAGTAAATGAAGATCTTTAATNGAAGGGCATGTTATCACACAATGAGGCAATTAGAGTTTATATAAAACTTGGGGCACAGTTTTCTGTTCTGCAGAGGTCATAACTACAACACACTTTAATTTAATAAAAGTACGTAAAACTTTTTTATTGCAAATTCTGTCATCGCTAGCACAGCCACCCCTAGTCCTATATCCAAAGCATGCTGCTCTGTCACAGTCAGAACAATTGTGATAAACTGCAGCAGATTTTTTTTCTTTAAAACATATGTTTTATATCTGGACACAATTTTTCGCATTTTTTTCAAGATTTTTTTTACTTTTATTTTTTTATTATAAAAAAAAAAGGAAGAGAATGTTTAGGCACAAAGCATAAAGAAGCCTTTTTTTCTGACATGTTGCTGGCATTTAAAGGAATGGAAACATTGTGTGACGGTTTGATGTCAAAAGACAAAGTCTGGAAAACATACAAAAAAATAAAAATATATATCTCAAAATACACCACCACATAGCCCTATGATGACACAACACTGCACTTCTTTAAATAACAAGTTGTGAAAATTAAAAGCTACAGGAATTGTTATATTTATACAATTATGTAAAAATCCCAATTAAAATTTGAAAAAAAATAAAGGAAAAAAATAATGGCACAATAGCACAATTATTTTGTGTTGTCTTTTGTAAAATTTTAATGTGTATTTATTGGGATCCTGAACCAACAACCTCAAGCAATGTTTACATTCCAATGCCAGATAGGAACAGAGTTTGTGATTATAAACACAATACTGTATGACTTTCAATACAATTTAACACACAAGGTACTGACCATGTGTGCATACACGCGTAACACACACACACAGAGTCCTGTTCACATTACAAAAAAGAAAATATATATAGATATATATGTAGGCCCAAAACTGACAAAAAGACTAACAAATATTACAAAAATATCACAACTTTGCTAATAGTTTGCCCTCCCTTTTCAATATTTCTTTTTTTTCTGTTGTTATTAAGTTTGAGGAGAATGAGAAAGTTCAGAGCACAATTCCCAGGGAAAAGGATATAAAAAAATAAGTTAACAATTTTTTTTTCTGGAATAACTTTTTTTTTTACCCTTTATTTCCCGGAATCCCATAAGGAAAATTGTCATAACCACCTTTCATTTCAATGAACATTTAGGTCGGCCCTTGTTTTCATTTGAACATACTGAGAAAAATATATCTATACCTGCCAAGAGATTTAATACTTTTATTACCTTCACATTATGAATAAAAAAAA
>JABWIB010006757.1:6016-16030 GCA_016617825.1 Platyplectrum ornatum
ACTTCCGTAGCTGTAGGTGGTACAGCTTCACTGGGGCCTGGAAGAAAGGGAGGCTAAGGCAGCTGCTCACCTTGCACTCACGGAAGATACCTCAGCTAAGGATGACAGTACTAATCTGACAGCAGTTGGCAAGTTCTTTATAGACAGNGTTAAGTGGCTTTGATTGCAGTTCAGAAATGACTGTTAGCTGTTAACAGCTTAATACAGTCAGTAGTGGTGGGGGGGATCAAATGCAGCTGGCAGAGGACATTTTTTGCTCCATCCCAGTAGTGAGTGCCCATTGACCTCCCTGCCATGTGCCAGAGTGGGGGAACAGAAAAATATGCTGACATCCTTGCTGTGTTTCTGTTTACACATGGTTGCAAACCCTTACTGTGCTCACCCCAAAGTTTCCTTATCGTGTGTGACATGGACATGCAAAGTGCATTACAATGTTGCATGTGTCATTCCTGCACTGTTGGACTTTTGCTTAGACAAGTTTATAATCTGCCTGACCAGAGGGAGANAGAAACAATGGAAAGAGGATAAAGATAAACTATTGACTGACTGGATTGGCAATTGTTTACTAATTTGTAGAGTAAAAGCTGAAGCCGGAGGATTTAANTGTTTACCAATTATTGTGTGATTTCCATGTCACTGTCGGGAAAGTGTTTGGGTTGTTTTGTTTTTGTAACTGCAGGAAAATAGTGTAATGTGAATGGTTGCTATGGGTACTACCATAGTTTTGTTGTACTATACACAATCTTCAATATTATGCTCAAATCCATTATCAGACATAGGCAACCTGCAGCACTTAGTATTGTAAAACTACAGGTCTAAATCATCTAAGTCGGAGATGTGACACTCCAAGAGCTGTGTAAATACAAGTTCCCTATGACTGTGTGACTATTCTATGGTCTGCTGTAATTAAAACGAATTCAGGAGTTTACAGAAAACAATTGACTTAAACATATCATTGGTTGAGAACTGTGTTATGTCATAGACTGATTCTGATGATCACTACACATTGTAAAATAGAAGCACAGTGTGTGGAGATCACAGTATGAGTATTTCCAGTCTCCATTCTGCCACTTAGTGGATGCAGAGGGACTATGAAAGAAAATGCATTCAACAATTGCAGATTNAGATTTACAAAGCCTATTTAAGCTACCAGGGACAGATATCATCCCTTAACTATTGTATGCATGACATAAAAATAACCTAGATGTATTATTATATAATATGGTGAAATAATCACCCGAGCTACTTACGTATCGGCTGCAGAGGATGTGCATTACTATATATTATATCAATTTAGGTTTGAGCTATATANCCCTTCCCCATAAGTTACAAGTAAGAGCAATTAAGTTGCTTCAGATTAGAAAGGTGTCCAGTTTACATACACTGTCATCCAGTACATTACACGGGTATTGATGAGCTGACGTTTACTAAGTACTTTGTAAAGCATTATTTAGAAGCAGCATGCATTAGAAGTGACCACAATGCAAATCCCAAGACTCATCTCTGTATTTACTACCATTTCCATTTACTGAACTATATATTCATATGAAAAGGTCTGTGATATTAATCCAGTTAAAAAAACTACCCATGGTTGTCCTGTATGTGTGTGTTAATGTAGTATCTGTGGTCAATGCTGGTCAAACAATGTCTCTTGCATGGAAGGGACCTGTAGAGAGTTTACTNAGGTTGAAGATAATGTTATACAGAATACATTCTAGAATGCTGGAGCCTGATCGTTACTGATAAATGATACAGGAAAATTGATTAATTGTAGTATATCATATATAATGCAGGGCTTGAAATGGGGGTGTATACGGGAGTATGCCATACCGGCACTACAAAACTACAAACCTCCATTGACTTCTATTATGGTCTGTGTTTCCATACCACCACTTATAAATGTCTATACCACCACTTATAAATTGCCACTTCGACCACTATCACCAGTAAAATATAGTACATACCCCTATATGTGAATATATGCACTTATATGCCATTTGATGTAAAGATAAATAAACATCCAGGAAACCACACTACAGCTTTTTAAAATCTTGTAGCTTTCCTGCCATGTCCTATAATCTATATACACTTATCAGCCTCCATGTTACACTGTTAGTAGAGAATCCACTTTTAAAATTATCCAATATAAAGTGCTAACATTTTAACTATGATGTTAACTTTACAATTATTACATTGCCCAAAGATGCCCCTGTCTAGACTCTAGACTGTTAAGCCATTACCCCATAGGTATTTCTTAGAAACTGCATTGGAGNTAAAATGAACATCACAATTGACAATTTCCGATTTTGTTTGTGAGTGGTTAAATAACAAATTTCTATAAACTTACATTTTTTCCATTATTAGAATTTTTAGCCAGGTTTTACNCTATTAAGAAATATAGACCAGTCTGTTTAAACCTAGGCAATGAATGAATAATATACTGCAGTAATTTAATGTTTTACTAGATTACTGCACTGTGAACCAAAATAATATTTTTTGTTTTAGGTATCTGATTTTACCCATGTGCAGAAAACAATGAGCGATATTCTTCTGCCCTTGGGTATTTACATTATGTGTAAATATATCATACATTCATATAAGAAAGGATAGCTCTGTGAAATAAACCAGTGGTACAAACTACAAAATATAAAATTTTGTTCAAAAGCACCAACTATAGAATAATAATACATTTCATAATGGACTATTTAACAGTAATAATATACTTTTATTAAGTGCCAAAATGGTTGCTGCATAGTGTTGGAAATAAACATGTTTTATAACTGAACAATATTCTATGTATATCTGTTANAGTGAAACAAAGTATAGACTCCAGTTCGCCACCCAGTGGCCTGTCACTGTCAAGCCAGCTGAAAAGCTAACATTCATATCTACCATACACATTGCATGTGGAGCATGAGATTTGTAGAACTAAAATAAGCTAACTTAAAAACAATATTTTCAGTACTAACATAATAATGGAAATTCATTTGTGAGGAATGATTCAGTAGCACAATAAGAAACAATTAATACTGCTATATAAATGCATAAAAAGAAATCTTACCGTAAAGTGGGTAAAAATAATCCTAAATTTTTATAGAATACCGCTCCAAGGACATATACGGTAGATTCATCAAGATCTGGAAAAACAAAACAGCACTTTGCTTTAATTTCAGATTTTTTTATACACAACAATGCAAGATTTCATTTAAAGGATTGAAATATTTACTTGCTGAAGTGGCATGCACTGTACAAATCGCATACAGTGGAAAAGGTGGCTGATATAATATGATACAAAATTATGTTATAAATAACCTTTAACTTTTCAGGTTTCAATGTATATATAATAACTTGGTGAGTGGTCAGTAGTCAGGATGCAGGTCTGATTCAGCATTAGATGTCACCCTGCTGTCGAAGCTCTGACCCCAGTTGGGATCCAGTACATTATAGCATTCAATTTTCTTTATAACTATCCATATTTGTCAATGATCAGCAATACAAAAATTCTCATTTAACAATATGAATCTAATGTGTATTGTTTAATATCTGCAATCACTGTTTAGTTCTATGTATGTTAAACTTTAATATAGTAATACGTAATACATAAAGATACGCATTATCTAATGCTTCGATGTGAAAATATACAGACTCTAAAATGCTACCTGCACATTTTACCCCGTATCAATCAATTTCAACCTTTATTTCATCTCCCCTNCTCCTGTTTGTCACCATCCATTGACCCACGATTTGACCCTTCTATACACTACATTAGCTCCCTTCTATCCTGTTAAAGCTCTGTTGTGTGACACACTCAGCACCCTGATGACAGAGTATGAATTGATTGCTGTCTTGGTTTTAATTACACTCCTTGGGTTACATTTAACAAGGTTCACAGCACCTTTTTTATGTACTGTTAATAAAGGGTCACTTATACCTGCACAAAATAACTGAAAATCTGTGTTTTCTGGAAAGTCAGACAGCATGATGGATGATATATGTTACGTTCCACATAACATGTAATTATTAATAGTTATTTCTTGGCAAATATATACGTTCAATATGGCTTTTGACAATTGTGATGGCAGTGATCAGGCATAGTGTTTGTTATTTGAGGTTTTACTTAATTTGGATGCTTGAAAAAAGTCTACAAATTGTTACACCACACACTGAATAAGATGCCAGGTAGCGGCTTTGAATGGCTTATTATGTCCTNAGTCCTCCTGCTGAGTACTTAATTCACGTACATGAAATGGAGGCTACCTATTTGCATTATTTAATTGATATTTGCAATGAGGCATGAAACAATATTCTTTCATTTAGTTTATAAGGTGAACCCAACAGATGTTTATGTAAATCATATGGTAAATGTGGCTTCTGACAGTGTAACAGACCGGGTGGCTACAACAGACAGTCTGCAGCCTGCTGTTCTGTATAGCCAAGGTGGCCATATTGCATATAAGTGGGGTAATGGCACGTCCATGCATCTGCANGGATCAATGTAGCAACTGTATTGTATCATTCGGAATATTATAGGTTTATTGGGTATACTATGGCAAGTCTCCCGCAGATTGTAAACTTATTTTAAGGTGCATTAGGGGACTTACCTGATGGCATAGGAGTAAAGATGCTTTTTGGTATTACCACCTTGTCCTCGGAGTTCCTTGCCCAGTCCACCATTCCTTTTCTGCCTCTCATGGGGAAGGTAATATCTGTGAGCACTGATGATGCAGGGAGCTTTTGAATACTGGCCACTGAAACAGTATAATGAATACAATTTTACTCACTTTAAACTGTTATACAATAGAATATTTCCAGTTTAAATATTCAACATATTCAACATTAACCAGAAAAGTTACTAACCATATGGTATGTAAATTTAGTTTAAAAATAAATGCAATAATAATAATAATAATAATGATATCCATCATTTACATATTCACTAACACAGAATAATTTGGTTCCTGTGTTCACACTGCCTACAATGAATAGCTGTACATACTTCAGGTATATAAAGAAAGAAAAATACATCTAGTAAGATTTTAGTGGCGCGATTCCTTTACATCGGAATATGAAATGATATAAAGTGACATTACAAGGATGAAATTCTGTAAACTGCTCTTGGAGACAAAGCTGTTAGAAGCNGGCTAATGAAGCATGTTCAGTGTGTGTGTGAAGCCTGTAACACAATTATACAGGGAGGATTCTTATATCTAAATTGCCTCCTGTAGTGTATGTGTATTAATCCCATATGCCTATTTAAAGGACTTTCCAATCAACTTCAATGTTTTTATGAATGAATTAGTTATGTTGCATATGGCCTCTAGTTTGATTATATACAAGTCATTCGTCATTAATCTGTAGATCGGTTGCACAACAGTTGTATGTAGAAGAATTTTGAGAATGCAGTTGATGAATACTAGGTAAAGCGGCCAGCTTTCCTGGAGGAAGGATGGTGACGTGCAATAACCTGGACCACTAATTCATTTATAGGAGATGTGACAGTGACAGTATATACATTCCATTGGACACTTCTACATATTAATTTACCAGAAGGAGTTATTGCATGTACCCAGGTATTNCATACAGAACTTGTGTATGCCTTACTTACCAATGTGCCTTATCACTAATGTGATAGCAACAGACCGCTGTACAGTATCTGGGAAGGTCTTACGAAATGACACAGTGGGGTGAAAGCATATTTTCATGTAAGGCACAGCACTTGCTCATTCTGTCACTGTACTTTAATCAGGTTTTCTAAATTTATTCTAAATGACTGAAGTAGAGACGAGNCAGTTGGGGCATCCTTTGTAAGATTTGGCATTGGAACAGTCCTTCTTTACCTTTGCCATGGGCAATCTGCACCAGCTGTTTCAGAGTTGTGAGAAACAGCAAAAACCGAGCAGATTTGCATCTTGGTTAAAAGATGTTAATCAGCAGGGGGTAAGGATCTAGTGTTTCCTAGCTTACTGCATCATAGTATTAATAATAATAATAATAATTATTATTATTATTATTATTATTATTTGCATTAGTTGCTTCTGGAATAATGTAGGTTATACAAATATAAAATGCAGAATGGAGCAGTTTTTTGTTAAAACATCTAACGCATCTTGTTTTTAAGAGAAATGTTGAACATTTTTACAGGTCATGAAATATCATACTTGCGTTGAACTAGATTCCCGTACATTAGGCTATTCAAACTATTCCCGTACATTAGGCTATTCAAACAACCAAATTTCGCAAGGACTGAGAATGCATGATTACGCCAGTTCTGCATCATCTGCATCCATGCAGGAATCCTTTACAGCAGTAGGGAGGGACAAGCTGCCATGTGTAAATCGTGTACACAAGATGGACAGACGAGGCATTTAAATCGTACATTAAAGGCAGTAGACCCACCTTTCCATATGAGGTGGGTCTACTGTGGGAAACTAAACTGAGGTCCTGGTTTTGTAGGTCCCACGTGTATGAGACGAGAGTGCTACCCTAATACACATAGACTAATGCACTACTCCCACAGTATTGAATATTGACATCCTTTAGTTAAAAGTTCAAAGTAGTATTTCAAAGTAGTTTGAAATAATTATAATGTCAAGCAAGTGAATCTCCTTCATTTTCTNAATATCCATCTGTGGGAAGATTCAAGTACCAGCATTATAACAATATATTTCAATGGGTTTAAATATAGAAAATGACTTTGTGTACTGAAGTGAGAGTGGAGAAGAGGAGATCAAATAAAAGCAAAGCACNGGCATTCTCCAGACTAAAGATAAGTCTTTAGAGATTGCAATGTTTGTTTTCCCACTGTATATAACAAGATGACCAAGTTTCATCTCACTGGACATGGCCAGAAGAGAGAAACTGATTAGATTGCTGCAAGGCAGAAGTGCTCATACCTGGGAGAATGCTCCTTGGTTTACTGCAATATAGATTGGATATGATCTGTACAAACAAAATATAAAGCTGTGTACACACTGCATGTTTGGGGGGGTTTGGTAAGGAGGGAGTTAAACAATGACATGCGTATATGCTACAATGATTGTGTTTTATTACTACAAAATTCAAAACATTTGCTTGCAACATTTAAATTGTTTCATTTTACTTGATTAATTGAAGTTACAATGTTGTTTTACATGTGCAGCGTGNATGAAGAATGTTCCTTACATTACGAGGTGGAGTTGAGGAAAGACTACCACCGGTCTGCACAGGGACCTAAGGCTGAACTCTATAAATGCTGCCAAGGTGGCCCTATTACAAATGGTCTTTAAAAGTATCAACATGGTCTGGGTCCTGTATTTAAGTTTGTTCTATAGGATTATTATACAAAATATGTCCAAAATCACAGACAGCAAAACAAGTAATAAAAGAAATTAAAATTAATGTTAAACTAAAGTAACATATGAAATACTGAACAAAATGGTACAGAAATAAAAAGCAATTAAGGCCAAGGCCTAAATTCACTAAGCAGGGAGTTTGCAGGGGAGTTGAAAAGTGGGGATNNTGCCCATAGCAACCAATAGGATTTGAGCTCTCNGTTTTATTTTACATACGGGAGAATGTGAGCTTGAATCTCATTGGTTGTTATGGGCAACATCCCCACTTTTCAATTCCACAGCAAACTCCCCACTTAGTGAATTTAGGCCTAAGTCTGATACGTTATCAATAACTTTTAGCCCCAATAAGTGTAACACGAAAATGTTTTTTTTTTTGTTTTTTTTTAAGATTACTGACTGTTCAATACATACCTCCCAACGTTTAAGGTCCGGGCCGCGGGACACATAAGCACCGCCCCTGGACCAGCCAGACTCCGCCCCCAGACCAGCCTGACTCCTCCCATGACAAACCCTGACTCCGCCCCTCCCTGCCACTCCCCGCCCAAGCCCTGCGCGGCATCATATTTAAATCAAGGTTTGTCCCATTAACGGGACAAACTGGGTGGCGGGAGGGACAGCAGGACAGTCCCCCAAAAGCGGGACAGTCCCCCAAAAGCGGGAGTGTCCTGCTGAAAGCGGGACAGTTGGGGAGTATGTAAATATATGACCTTATAGTGTAGCCTATTCTACTGCTGCGAAACAGTGTATCTGTGCGTTGTTCATTACCAAAATTAACAATACTTTTTATACACATAACAAAACGCCATAAATCCCAACCACCTACAGAAACATGGGTAAGCAAATCATTTCAACTGGCAAAAACACACAATGTCAGTGCTATTGTACAAAATGTGGACACTTTGGGGAACCTGTAGAGGAGATTATCAATAGGAGTCTTTCATTTAGACCCAGTGGAGGGACAATTTTACTGGAAAGGGAAAGTGGATTTGCTCTGAAAAGAGAGTCAGTTTAAAGGAATGAGATGCCATGGTAACAAGCTGTTTCCCTTTAGATACATTAGTTAGTGAGCTTGAAAAGGGAATTACGAAAGCATCTCTCTAGTGTTTATTTCTGTCATAAGAACAACTGATTTCTGCAGCACTGTGTGGGAGGATATCTCTGTACGTGCTATCTATATGCCGTGTTTAAGACACAAAAAACTATTAGAACCAAAATGCTGTATATCTGTACGTTTTACAAATGACTGGAGTCTGCTTAGGTTATTTTTGCTGTGAATGATTAGAGGACATTAAGTGAAATGTAGCTTCACTCCAAACTACTGGCTGCCCTTGTTTTACATTTATTCCTAAGTCCAATGCCTGATGCCATGGCAACTAGTACTGATACAGCGGTTCACAGTAATGTGTATGACTGCAGTAAAACAGTGTAATGCAGACAGTATTAAGACCTATGCGACTGACAAGCATTTTCCCATCGAAATCTTACATTTTATTATCCTGATGCAGGTGAAGATGGATGCAATTTAAGATACAGATCTGATCTAGTAATCTTAATATGCACATCCGTGTGGCAGCAAAGGAGCTGGCAGGATGCCTAATGGGAGGCTCGGCTGGTGCCCTAGCCACCTGTCCACAAAATAAGCAGCCTCCCTACACATCAGCAGCACGCAGCCTCTCGACCTGCTATAGTGTTTAGGATCCAGGGAAAGCCGTACCTTCCATGACCCCCAGATAGTAGTATTCTATAGGATGTGGCTACAAAGGGTAGTGTGGGCTTGGTTTATGTTTGCCAAATCATTTCCTAGAACTTGTATTGCCGTTTTGTACAGAAAAGTTTGCTGCTAGAGGTTATTTGCAGTGACAAGTAACATCAGCTTGATTTGTGTTTAAGTAGATTGGTCATTAAGCCATTAATGAAGCCTTAATTTGACATTCACGCTTTTACATAGCATGCCTCTTCAGATGTCTGCCTCTGCAAATATAGCTCTACTTCTGTTGGTTAGTAGTTTTAAAAGTTTCTTTTTACTTACCCTTAACATACAATGTAGGTGTAAACAACCTACATNATATAAACTGATGTTTAGTTATATTGTTTCCATGGGCACATTGTAATGTAGGTTAATATAGCTGAGACACTACAGAAATGAATGCAAATTTCATTTGCATTGCTTAAACTTTATCTGACAGGTTCAAACATAAAGTCTTTCATAAACGTCATTTGCTTATCATCATATAACCTCCTTTAATAAGACTGTATCCAGAATTTCCAAAAGTGGGCGTGTTCTGAGTTGTATTGATTAATGTCATCTTTTGCATTGTGTACATGCTAGGAATATGGATTACAAAAAAGGTTTATGCTGAGATCAGATGTGAAAGATACACAACATCCCCTGCTGTCTCCCCTCCACTTTCACTTCCCTCTGCTGAAGCCTGTACCCGAGCCTGGTACATACCTACTCTCACAACCTCCTCTTTTGAAACATAGGAAGTGACGAAAGAGCCACATTGCCCATTATATTTATATCCCAAGCATGCTTAAACTGTTCTCTTGAATTAGCCTCTACCACTTCTGATGNNNGGCTATTCCACTTATCAACTACCCTTTCAGTGAAGTAATTCTGTACATTTCCTCAGAACCTACCACCCTCCAGTCTATACACATGTCCTTGTGTTAGACTACACCT
>JABWIB010006758.1:20831-32242 GCA_016617825.1 Platyplectrum ornatum
AAGTCAGCTTTTACACCAACTTAAATGTACATTCGGCCCAGAATTCTGTCCCCTTCCTGTATGTCCAGCTAGAATTGGTTCCCCTCCCTGTATGTCTAGCATTCTGTCCCCTCTTTGTATGTCCGGCTAGCATTCTGTCCCCTCTTTGTATGTCCGGCTAGCATTCTGTCCCTTCCTTGTATGTCCGACCAGATTTATGTGTTTCTACTCCCTCCTTGTGCATCTATGCAGTATTCTGTCGCCTGCTTGTGTGCAGCTTTGGTGTGTACTTAAAGTATTAATGTATTGCTTAGTGTATATAAGTGAAGTTCATCTTGGTTATTATAAAATATCAGTCTGCTTATTTTTTTTTTTATATGAACAATTCATTGAGTTTTGTCACGTGAGTCCAACAGCACATTTGTGAAAAATGTAATGTTTTTAATTTTGCTTTGTATTTATTTTGTTTTGTTAGGTCTGGAAGGTAAAAAAAGCCTTAAAAATAACATTCCAATGGAACGGTTTGACTCCAGTCATTAAGGTAATTTGTTTTATTGGATCTAAGATTTATTCTTAATAAATTGGTACATTTCTTTAGTATTGCATACCCATTTCATTGCAAAGTGCCAAATAAAAAGTTAGATTATTCTTGGGATAAAGCAGACAAATTGTAGTACATATATTATAGTAAATACATAAACTTGGGAACAAAAATATTTACTCTGAAAATTGATAAACCCTCCACAGACAATGGCAGTAATCTGCTACAGGTTTGGGAGATAAGTCATTTCCGTCTGCATGTGAAACTAGAATACAGACCATGTAATTATTTATGCTGTTAATAATTTACATTTATGTTTATAGTTTGCAACCAATATGACTCTTATTGGGCCAAATACAAAAATGTGCCAAGGGGACATTTTCCAAATGCTAGGATAGGAAAATGCTCTCCCTTTCAATGCAGCTATTGGTGAAGAGGATCCATCATAATACTAAATACAACCATTTGGGACAAAGTTGGAACTTGCACCTCTTCTGATGTGCTAGAAGATTTGTCATTGTACAGTAAAGGCTGAATTCAGACCTTATGTACAGTCCATAGTTTTGCACCACCGTTACCTGTGGATGATGTTGAAACCTTAAGATAGGGCTCAGCTGCCTTAAATACTTATTAGCAATGTGTGTGGCCTCCCTGCAACTGTAAGGAATTCAGGATACAACAGGGAATGGACTTTCGATATCACAGTAACAGTTTGACTCCAATGAACTTATTTTTCAGTTAAATACGCCTTAATTGTGATTTTTAAATTAAAAAAAAATTTTACTTTAGTATTGTGAATAAAGAGTCAGATTGGCTAGAATCTTATACTATTTCTGCTGTTTTATTTGTGATTTATTTATTTATTTGCTTTTTTCACCATCTTTTCTTACATAGTTTGGAGCTTGTAGTGAATCTGAAAAGAAAACTGAAGAATATGATACCCAGGTTTGTGTTTTACAGTACATAAGGATGTCCTGAATCCATTGTTTTAGGAGTTAACCAAATCATACACATAAATTCTAATACAATTTGCCATTTAGAAACCAAAACAAAGACCCTGTTTGTACCATTACAGTGTTTACCTCCTTGAACAGCCACCTCACTGGCACAAAGCATTATTATCAAATTACCATAAAAGAATGAATCTGCTTTTATAATGCATTAATTTAGCTTTGCGTGTTTGATAAGATCCTTTGCTTGTGCTTCCTTCTCCACCAAATTTCTGCTGACTGACTACTTCAATTTAACCCCTCTTTTAAAGATTTACGGTGATTTTATAACTACTCTGTTAATGTTTAACAACCAGGCCTTCTCTGTTTTTTTTTTTTTTTTTGGTAGACCAGTGTGTGATGTATCCCGCTTTGCAGCAGTTTTAACATTTAAATCGCTTTCCTCACAGTGTCATTTCAGTAAAGTTGCAAGTTTTACATATAAGTTGGACCTAAAGCTCTTCTGCCCAGGTTCTGAGGGTGGTTTTCCAGGCTTTGATTGGTATTACAGATTCATTGAGTTTTTCCTTGATTATTTAAAAAGTTAGTTCAGGCAATTATGGTGCACCAAATCAACCACACTGCTCTTAGTACTCTTAGCTTCTCAAGGTACACCGTTGAGGTTTCTAAGCCTTTTATACCAGGGGCCATTTTGCATCAGGGATTCAATGTGACTAGACCAGGATAGCTAAGGAGGCTTATATAAGTACATGATGAAATGTTCTGAATTATATAGATGAGAGGAAACAAAAATAAAGAACCATTTGTATAAAGATAGCAGCTGTATGGAAGGCAGCAGCTGATGACATCAAAGTTGAAAATAACAGGGTAAGAGCATTACCATCTTTATTGATGATGTTAAAACAGGCTCTTTAAATTAATTATCAATGTTTGGTTGCATGCCATCTGGCATGAAGGGTTATTCACATGGGGGAATTGCATACTCTAAAGAGCTTGAAATGTCAGTGTTCCCAGAGATTCTTCATCCTTGCTGAATGTCCTATAATACCCCATTCACATTACCAGCCTTGAAAAAGCTGGCTTAAGAGCCAGGGTGTAGAGCTGGAGAAACTGGAGGGAGGAGGGGGGCTGTGAAAAAAGGACAGTTCAGATTACCAGACAAAGACGGCTTTATTGTAAAAAAAAAAAGCAGTGTCTGCACTGTTCACATTGAACCCTGCTTTTTGCTACCAGTACACATCATTACTCAGAAAATGTGCTGTGATTGTTTGTTTACATGAGGGAGGGGGGAGGAGAGACAGGCAGTGTTGTGCTGGAACAGCTGACTGTGTGAGCCAATTAGCACTGCACAAACACAATGGGGAGAGGAAAGCAGGCTATCTTGTGTCCACACTGACTGAAAAATCTGGAGAGGAGTGCAAAACACCTTCTTTTAAGCAGGCTCTGAACACCAGCTTTCAGAGACAGGTTTTTTGTAAATAGACCATGCACACTGAGTTTAGAAGACAGCTTTTTCACTGTAGCTGGCATTTTCAGCAAAAAAGACAGTTATACCCCGTTTAGATTGCCAAAAAACGGCATCGTTTTCAAGGCAATCTAACAGTGCCTTTTCAAAACGGCACCTAAAAAGGAGGCTTTTCGGCGGCACGCCGCCGTTCTTGAAACAATCTGAACGCACTGGAGCCGGCATGCCGGCAGCGCGTATACGGGGAGGCGATTGGACTAAAAAGACATGTGATCATTACGATCACAGTCTTTTTAGCTCCCCTCCCCTTCTACAGCACGCCGGCTTTACTGTGAAGCCGGCGTTTCCTGTGAAGCCGGCGTTTCCTGTGATGCTTTTAGCTGGAAGCCGCAGGCAATCTGAACGCAGCATTAATTTGAGGTAATGAGAACGGAGTATGAGACACATAAGGTAATTAAGTGGAATTAAGACTGTGGTATATCCTGATGGAGAAAGGGATTTTCGGAGGATATCCGGATTTGCCAAAGTTTGGTTATA
The DNA here is from genome assembly GCA_016617825.1 of Platyplectrum ornatum. NCBI lineage: Eukaryota > Metazoa > Chordata > Amphibia > Anura > Limnodynastidae > Platyplectrum > Platyplectrum ornatum. The sequence continues at coordinate 24,304 of JABWIB010006758.1, forward strand.
GGATTACTTCCTGGCCTCAAGACACAGCCACAATGTGTTTAAATTCTATACAAGATCTAATAATTTGCTGGAATGTTTGAATAAAGATGTTCTCAATCTGCTTTATTATTCTTCACCAAGATGATAGCTGTATCATCATGTCAGACAGGGGTGTGAATTGGGAGCATTTTTTTATTTATTATTCGAACATGACAGTCCTCTGCATGGTGCCTTCTTTTCCACGTGATTTTGGTTTGGGTTTGCATTTTAATCTGGAAATCATTCTGTTTTTTGAGAGCAGGGGGGGGAGGTTAATTTCCTGTATGTAGTTTAAATGTTACTTATTTTCCAAAACAGGACAGCCAAATTGTGAAATTCATATGGATGACCAATATCCAACCAGACTATTGTAAGATGGATCTGATTTGTAATTCTGAACAAATACACAATAATTAAATTAAATGGTTGGGGTGTGTTTCCTGGTCAGTTCAGCAGAAGTTTTATGCAGAACAGCCGTGTAGTTCGGTTACTTTACTAAACCGCGGGTTTGGAAAAGTGAGGATGTTGCCCATAGCAACTAATCAGATTCAAACTTACATTTTCCACTGTATAAAATATAACAGAGAACTTGAATCTGATTGGCTGCTATGGGCAACATTTCCACTTTTCCAATCCTTCAGTTTAGTAAATTTAGGTCCCGGTCTTCATTGTACAATTTCACAGGTGAAAGGCCTTCATGACATTGTACTTTATGTATTAGTGTCCCCTAAATGTACCAGAAAAAAGATTACATGCTGTTTAAGATAATCATTGCCCGCCCTTTTTAGTTATTAGATGTATGTTGGAAAATTGCCTGTGTTATCTTGGAACTTGGATATGCTAATTGTGCAATAGAAGTGTTGCAGAANGTTTCCTTAAAAATGTCGGCTTCTACAGCACACATTAAAACAACTAATGTACTCCACCACATGAATTTTGAAAGTTNCATTTAATAATCACTTGCCAAAAATCATCTTTTCCAGTATCCATATAGAGTGGATACTGATCCCTTGAGTGCAGGAAAGCAGCTGGAAGATGTCTGGGCACAACTAGCAGTAAATTAACTGCTATTCGGGAATCTGCAACAAATGCATTTCAGGCCAATTGTTTTTCACAAAGTGGTGGCGATAATAACACAATAATAAATAGAAAAAAAATTCACCTTAACTTATGGGTGAGGTATCAATTTCCCCCAGCAACCCACCACAGCCACCACTTTGATAAGAAAACTTGTTAGTTGGCGATTCCAATGTAGCAGTCAATGCAACTAAAGTGTTTCCCCGATAATAAGCCTTACCCTACCCTGTTTATATTAATCTATGTCAATGTTAATTAAAATAAGACCTACCCCGAAAATAAGCCCTATGGTGTGGTTTTTTTTTTTTTTTTTGGACCAGCTTTTACTTTTTCCAGGACTTTTACATGATTCCTACACTCAGCTGCATTTCTTTAAATTTCTTCTATTGTTTACACATTTTGAATCCATTTAGCTTTCTATCTGCATCCTTCATGTGTTTTATCTGCAAATTCTTTTAATATATTTTCTTCTTGGATGTTGTGGACATTTCTGTTACTTGTTATATTTGTATTACTATAATTGTAATTAGTGTTTATCATTTTTGGTTTATTTTAAAGGCTATGAAATATTTGTCGTACTTATTGTACCCATTGTGTATTGGAGGGGCAGTTTATTCACTTTTGAATATAAGGTACAAAAGGTAAGACCCTTATAATATTATTATATAATTTGTTTTATTGTTAATATTCTTCCCTATAATGAGGCAAGATTTGGGAAGCATCAAATGAAGAAAATGTAATGTGTATGTCTATATGAAATGAGAATGGAATGCTTATGGAATTGAACTTTAAGTTTGGGAAATATTCACTTTCAAAATTTTCATATTTTTTTTTCTACCCAACAACAGCTGGTATTCTTGGCTAATCAACAGCTTTGTCAATGGTATGTAAATGTATTATTATCATTATTGACTATAAACTCACACACACACAGTCCTGCAGTTGATTGTACACTTAAATTGGCTTTATTTTGCCACTCATGCCAAATAGTCTTATGATATTTAATAATAAATTACTAGTGTGTGATCATTCTTAAGCTGTCTGTTTTTATTTTTTGTAAGACCAAAGCATAGAGTTCTAGGGATGTATAATTTAAATAAAATTCTAATTAAAGCAATGTTTTTCCTCTTAGGAGTATATGCGTTTGGATTCCTTTTTATGTTGCCTCAGTTATTTGTAAATTATAAGGTAATTTCACATTTTGTATTAACTAAATTTAATCTTGTCATTCTTAAAAGCAGTTCTGATGTTTTTCTTTAAATTGCAGATGAAATCTGTGGCACATTTACCATGGAAAGCGTTCACTTATAAAGTAAGTTGTTAGACAGATCTTGTTTATGAATACAGACTAATCGTTTTAAAGAAAAACATTTCCACTATAGATTGTTTGTGACTCCTCACCATTTAATTTAGAAACTGCAGGGTGCAGGCAGATAATGGATCCACTGGCTTAAATCTGAACGGCTATGTAGTTTAAGAACTTTTTTTGTGATCACAGTAATTCAGCAGATATTTGCATTTTCAAGACATGTCTTGAAAATGACACAAACAAAACATACGGTAAGAAGTATTTTTGGAAACGTAGATTAAGAAAACTGTAGCACATCACTAAAGATATTTAGATATGATACACAATTAAATACTACACTTATTATTATTATTATTATTATTATTACACTTATCATCTTATTTTTGATCCACATATTCCAGAGTCCTGTCTAACAGGTTTATTCATTTACCTTTCCTGTAAACTTGTACAGTCATTATTTTAGCTAGCAAGAGGCGTGCTGCCTCTTTCTAATATAGTATTCTTTAGATTTAAAGAAGTAATTCTTTAACTTCACTAGTATCTTAATATCTCTGTTACCATTGTTCTTTCTTACCTTTTTTTTTCTTTTCCAACAGGCATTTAATACATTTATTGATGATATATTTGCCTTTATTATTACCATGCCAACATCACACAGACTAGCATGTTTCAGGGATGATGTGGTCTTTCTAGTTTACTTGTATCAAAGATGGTAAGTGCACATGATTTATTTTTTTGGAATATACACTTGTTTATGTAAATGTTTCCTTAATGGGGAGTTTTAACATTTTATGATCTGGAGGAATATTACCAGACTTTTAAATATGGCATTTGCTGTGCTTACACATTTGAGTACATAGCTTATTAAATATAGCATACAAATGAATATGCAGTAGGACCAGATCCTGTGCTAAGAACGCTCTGAGAACGGTTGTCTGACCACAGCCCCACAGGTTGTCTGACCACAGCCCGACTGCCATGTAATAATGTAATTGCCATTTATGTGAGGGACACCACTCCTTTTGCATAGAAGTGATTTCCATCAGCAGGGCACTTAAGTTTTTCACAACTTCCCCACAGAAAATGGTTCTGCTGTATAAATCTGAATAGTCAAGCACTTACTGTGTGATGTTATTACATATNAATTTACACATGCTTCCACTCTGTCCGAAATCTAAATCTTGTAGATATGAATGTGGTTCTGTAAGTCTTATATCTGCATATGGTTCTAAATTATTAGTGCCTTTAGCTTGATTGACTATCCTAAAAATATTTACCTAATGATTTTGTATTTTGATTTCTCACCATCAGGCTTTATCCTGTGGATAAATCTAGAGTGAATGAATATGGTGAATCGTATGAAGAGAAACCAAAACGAAAGCCGCATATAAACTAGATTTTATTTATATGAACTTCCTAAAATCTCTTACTTGAAAGCTCTAGTGTGCAATGAAGAAACACGTGACATTATCAATGAGTATTTTTGAATGCTGTGGATTACTTTTCCAGACACTATATTGTCTGTGTTGCCAAAATCCTAAAACGTGTTTCCTTTTAAATACGTTTCCCACAGCTCCCGTCTCAGTTTCGTTTCCAATTTTTTTTTTATTTTATACTGGCACATTGGAGCTATTANAAGAAGCTTGTAATGGTATGTAATTTACTTTTTAGAAAAATAGTAATTTGTTTGTTGCAAGAACAGATTTATGTGCAACAGCTACTGCGCATTACACAAAATTTGAGACATGTCTAACTATATATAATAGTTAGTCTTGAAATTCCATATAGCTCACCCAAGGTAGCAAATCACATCGCAAACATTCCACTCCCATTATTTACACATGAAAAGTGAGACCATTATATACCTTTATAATAATATAAATGTGAAAGACCAAAACTTATGACAGAACTGAACATGTGAAACCCGAGCTTCAAATATCATGACCTTTTAATATGGCACTTTACATCATTGGTGANATTACACCCTCTTCAACACATTCTTAAGCATGTTTTGACTACAGCATGTTTTTGCATTGTTAATATATTTCCCCCTGTTTATAAGATGTCTATGTTTTGGTAATAACAATTGACTGTTGATGATCGTCATTTAGGAAATATACTTTGTTCTTTTAACTTAAGCAGTAGCATTATGGAACTTTTGTATTTATTGCACCTGGCTCAAAACAAGGAAAGTGAATTTACATGATTAGAAACAAATATGCTTCTGTGCCAATAAAAAAAATGTCTATTATAGCACAGAAATTTACAATTGTATTTCGAAGTCCAACTTTACCACAATGAAATTCGATGTTCAATAGAAAAAAAAAATTACCTTTGTTGCTTTAGCTACAATATGTTGTGCTCTGTTTTAATGTTTTGAAAAATTAAATATCTGATGAGCCAAAATATAAATTATATGCTTGAATGTGCGTGTTTTATATAAAAGTCTGCAATTTTGTTCATTTGTTCTATTTTTTTTAATTATTATTTAGTTATGTGATATTATAAAAATAAGTGATTAGTTATGTAAAATAAAATGCATTCTCTTTTTGGGACACAAAGAAAGATAACCAATTTGCAACCAATTACTGGTCTATGCCTTAATTATTCTAGAACCCTTAACTATGACCATTACTTAATGTTGGATTGAAGAATTGCCATGCTATTTATGTACACAAAGCAGAAACTGTAACGCGAAATGGGACTAAATGGGAAGAAAGACCAGGTTGTCAAACCTGTTTGGTATACCAATCAGTGAATAGTTGGATTGCTGGTAAATTGGTATAAAGTGGCTCCTAAATTATCTTCATTTGTGGCATATTTAGTGCCTGAAAAAAAATTCAAGGCAACCCTAAACCAAAATATACGCTGAACAGTTTACTTTGGTGCAAACACTGATCCTAATGCACACAGATCTTAAGTCTGCATTGACCTCTTCCTCTCTCCCACAAATCTGTTCAGTGTCCTGCCCTCTACTGTATCTCAATTTAGCTATGAACCCAACCATAACCACACCTGCCTTTCTGGTATCGAAGGTAGGTAAAATNCTTGAAAGCTAGTTTTGCTGTTTTCAAGCAATGCTGGTCTAAAATGCCAAGGACAAAATTAAGCCAGCCACAGCAGACCATGGGACTTGCAGGCGCAAGGCACCCAGCTACCTGTATCTGTAGAAGTCAAAACATCTATGTTCATCATTTGTGTTCAGTCGCCAACCTTGGGTGCGGCAGTTATTTATTAAATACAATGCGATTATTTCCAGTATAATGTATGATAAACATAGGAGTGTAATATTTACTTTTTAATGGTGGCTGACTGTCAGTAAGAGCATATTATACCTATACCAAACAAAGCCAATTGTGCTGTTAATGGAAAGGGAGTTATCAAATGGTCATTAATGAATCTAAGCAATCACATAAGCAATGATTCAAGTCTGCTTCTGGAAGGCTGCAGATGCCATTACCTCAAACACAAATGTCCATCAGTACTGGGAGAAGCCAAGAAGTTCTGAGTGGTAAGAAATTATTGTTGAAATTGTTGTATTAGGAGAAGCAATCAACCTATTTGTATCACCTGACTGACATACTATCGATTTGGAGACCATATTATGCTGCAGAAGAATGTTGTTCTTTTCTCTTACAGGTCATCTTGGACACTGCAATATTGGTTTGGTGCTTAAGCTGTGGATCTGGGCACTAGATAGTTAAAAAGAAATTGCGTTCAGTAAGGAGAAGATTCTCCACTGTCCAACCCACTTCCTGCCTCAATTAATTCCTAGTGGCCATTGGAGTTGGGATCCTTGTGTTTTTTTTTTTTCACATTACAGCCTAAATTTACTAAGCAGGTAGATTGAAAAGTGGGGGTGTTGCCCATAGCAACCAATCAGATTCATGATCTCAGTTTCATTTTACATACTGGAGAATGTGTACTTGAATCTGATTGGTTGCTATGGGCTACAACCCCACTTTTCAATCTCCCTGCTTANTAAATTTAGGCCTAGGTGTTATTTTATTTTTCTTTTTTTTGCCGAAGGTAAAGTGCAACTGCAGAGCCTTGCAGTGTGTTATACTGGGTCCTGTCATTTCCTCCTACATCCCAAAAACATGCTAGTACAGTGGTTCCCAAACTTTCTCAATCAAGGCACCCCTATAACAAAATAATTTCCAATTTTTTACATTTTTGAGTCAAAAAAGTGTAATAGCTGTTAAGGTAAAGACAGAAATACTTTAGGTTGACANTAAATCTTCTGTAGCTCTTAAACAGGATGTAAAATTGTGCTTCTAAGTAACACTAGCAACATGGCACCACGTCTGAAAGAACATTCCGCGGCAATTAAAGTGTGGCACTCGAGGGAGCCTAGGCACACAGTTTGGGAACCACTGTGCTAATAGGTTAATTGGCAGTTGACTAAAAAATGTCCCTAGTCTATGTGTAATTGCACCTGATGTATGAATCTCCTTAGAATGTAAGCCTGTGGACAAGGCCCCCTTCCCACCAATTCTGTCTGATATACATTGTAAAATGTTACATAATATGAAAATAATAAGAAACCTGGTAATAAATAAAATGATTCAGATTGGGAGGATCAGTCTTATGAGGAGGATGCTACCCTTTCACATGGCATTAGTGCCTTAGTTCAAGCTGTCTGTAAGGTCCTAAATATTTCTGACAAGAGGCNACTCTTTAAGAGAAAGATAAAGAGAGCTTATTACTTTTCCTCCTCAATTATGTGAGATTGCGGAGGTGATTTGGAAATGGTGGCCAAATGAGAAGCTCCGCTCAGGGTGGTGTCTCTGTTCTCGCTATTCCCATTAGAATGCTTTTATGGCTCTGTTTCTGGCATGCGGTTATGGAGTCTAAAANGACTTTGCTTTGAAGTCATTGCATTTTGATGGAGAATTGTTTGGTCCTGAGCTTGAAAAACTTATTGCTCAGGTTATTGATGGTAAGAGTACTTCCCTTCCAGTTATTCCTTAGCGCTCTAGGCATCATCACTTTACTGGCCCTGTACTTTCACTACTCATTTAGGTGTCCTAAACATCAGGGGGCTGTTTAAGCNCTGCGTCTNTGCCAGCCAGGCTGGCTGAGACGTGAAGTTTTNCCGATCTGCGCATGTGGTACGGTATGCCCCTTTCCCTGTGTGGTATGCCCCTCTCGCTGCGCAGCGTGCGGCCGCCAATAACTTAGTCAGGTCCCAGATCCATAAGACGGGTAACAAGCAGAGTTTCTGATGCTTCTCTATAGTATAGTAAGCATAAGTGACTGATCCAGGCGCTAACGCCCAGTCCCCNTTTGGTTTTCCATTCTGACTGTTTTAGGGGTCCATAACACTGGTGGACTCCGTTCCTTTGGGCAAGAGCAGTCCCTATGTAAACTAACTTGCAGTACACATAGGTTTCCTCTTCCTCCTCCTAGTCAGTCATAACTTAGGGGTTTATTCCTCCACTGATAGGTGCAACAGGAAAGAAAGAAGACACCCGGCAGTATATAGCCCCTCCTCTTCCTGCCATCTGTGTCTTCTTTCTTTCCTTAGGTGTA